>WNGS01137747.1:4424-16313 GCA_020271785.1 Procambarus virginalis
CCCCTGCCGTCACTACTGCTGCCCCTGCCGTCACTACTGCTGCCCCTGCCCTCACTACTGCTGCCCCTGCCGTCACTACTGCTGCCCCTGCCGTCACTACTGCTGCCCTGCCGTCACTACTGCTGCCCCTGCCGTCACTACTGCTACCCCTGCCGTCACTACTGCTGCCCCTGCCGTCACTACTGCTGCCCCTGCCGTCACTACTGCTGCCCCTGCCGTCACTACTGCTGCCCCTGCGTCACTACTGCTGCAGCCCCCGTCACTACTGCTACCCCTGCCGTCACTACTGCTGCCCCTGCCGTCACTACTGCTGCCCCTTCGTCACTACTGCTGCCCCTGCCGTCACTACTGCTCCCCTGCCGTCACTACTGCTGCCCCTGCCGTCACTACTGCTGCCCCTGCCGTCACTACTGTTGCCCTGCCGTCACTACTGCTGCCCCTGCCGTCACTACTGCTACCCATGTTACCAGCTGCTCCTGTGCAACTGCACGCGCTGTTTGTGCTGGCGCTTCGTCTCATCCGTTCAACGAATCGATAAATGATAAAAAGCACTATTGAGCCTAAACCGTTGTACCACTCTGGATTCATTATCCGTCAGTGTATGCGTCTGGCCCGTTACCATGATGCCTTCCTCACAAAGTTGCACACTTACAAAACCCACTACACCAAACTGTTACTGACTGTAACTCTGCCAACGCTAATTGAACACTTCATATCAACCACACTTTGAAAAAGTTATACAAATCGTGAACCGAAGACGACCTAAACAACATGGAAGAACACTTCACAAAACGTTTTTTCTAGGCTGCTAACGGGGTTATCTCAAGATATGACAACACGAGAACTATTTTTATTATGAAGAGAATAGCAATGATTTAGATGCAAAACACAACAGGGCATAAGAGAAAGGACAATATACACAACAGTTGGAGAAGGAAGGTAGAAATGGGTTAGAATTGTGGCAAACCTCATCTACCCTAATTCTTGGAAGATCTCAACAGCCAGTAGGCACCAGAGCGCCCACGGCGAGGTGCTATACAAACTTGAGAGGCAGGTAGGGAGTAAGCGAAATTCCCTAGCATGGGTAAGGAACTACTTAACAGAAAAGCCAGAGAGTAACGGTAAGGGTTAGAAGTCGGACTGGCGAACAGTACGAGAGGAGTACCTCAAGGATCGGCGCTGGGACCAATTCTATTTCTAATAAACGTAAATGCTAATTGAGAGGCAGGTGTGTGTGTGTTTACAGAAGTAGAATCCTACTGGCGATGTTCGCGGATGACGCAAATTAATGAAAAAGTTGTGACAGATGAGGATTGTAGGATCCTCCAAGAGGACTTGAACAGATTGCAGAGATGGTCAGGAAATGGCTACTGAAGTTCAACCGAGCAAATGAAAGTTATGGAAATGGAATCAGTTGATAGGAGATCAAAGGGACAGTACACAATGAAGGAGAACTGCCTACCTGTAACCTAACTAATGAGCACATATAAATAGGATAACGACAGCAGCATACTCTATACTGCAAAAATTAAAACATTCAGAAACCAAAGTAGGAGGCTTTTATGGTGCTTTACACTGTCTACGTGAACCAGTCTAGAGTATCCGCTCCATCATGGAGTCCCCACCTGAAGAAACACACAAGGAAACTGAAAAAGTTCAAAAGCTTGCGACGAGGCTCGTCCTAGAGTTACGAGGAATATGGGATATGAAGAGCGCCTGAAGGAACTGAATCTTGCAACACTAGAAAAAGAAGGGAGAGGGGGGATATGATAGGAACGTATAACATACTCATAGAAATTGACAAAGGGAAATAGATGAAATGTTCACTCGAAATATTAACAGACGAGGAGACATGGGTGGAAGCTGGAAACTCAGATGAGTCACAGAGATGTTAGGAAGTTTTCTTTTAGCGTAAGAGTAGTGGAAAAATGGAATGCACTTAAGGAACGGTTGTGGAAGCAAACTCTATTCATAATTTTAAAACTAGGTATGATAGGGAAATAGGACCGAAATCATTGCTGTAAACAAACGATTGCTAGAAAGGCGGGATCCAAGAGGCAGTGCTCGATCGTGCAGGCACAAATAGTTGAGAACAAATAGGTGCACAACACACACACACACACCCCCACCCACCCACACCCACGCCTTGCCCCACTTCACTAAGTATTCTCAGTCATCTATATTCTAGAAGAGTGATTTATATTATAAAAGCTCATCATTGCCTTAGTTCACGGAGCGAGAACTGAAATAACATAACATGACCCAGCTCTACCTTCAGCTGGGGAGTGACCCACAACATCCAGACCTGGAGTGACAGGTAATGAGTGTTGCCAATCAGGTGACGACAGATGCACGTGATTTAAGGTGGTCACAAAAAACCCGTGTTTTTAATGATCACGATTCCTATTAGTATTATTGCTAGCATATGCGCTAGCAAAGGCGCCATATTCACCCTAGTCAATCGCACCGTGTGTGTGTGTGTGTGTGTGTGTTGTGTGTGTGTGTGTGTGTGTGTGTGGTGTGTGTGTGTTGTGTGTGTTGTGTGTGTACTCACCTAATTGTACTCACCTATTTGTGCTTGCGGGGTTGAGCTCTGGCTCTTTGGTCCCGCCTCTCAACCGTCAATCAACAGGTGTACAGTTTCCTGAGCCTAATGGGCTCTATCATATCTACACTTGAAACTGTGTATGGAGTCAGCCTCCACCACATCGCTTCCTAATGCATTCCATTTGTCAACCACTCTGACACTAAAATTCTTTCTAATATCTCTGTGGCTCATTTGGGCACTCAGTTTCCACCTGTGTCCCTCTAGTGCGTGTGCCCCTTGTGTTAAACAGCCTGTCTTTATCAACCCTGTCGATTCCCCTGAGAATCTTGAATGTGGTGATCATGTCCCCCCAACTCTTCTGTCTTCCAACGAAGTGAGGTTTAATTCCTGCAGTCGCTCCTCGTAGCTCATACCTCTCAGCTCGGGTACTAGTCTGGTGGCAAACCTTTGAACCTTTTCCAGTTTAGTCTTATGCTTGACTAGATAGGGACTCCATGCTGGAGCCGCATTCTCCAGGATTGGTCTGACATATGTGGTATATAATGTTCTGAAAGATTCCTTACAGAAGTTTCTAAAGGCCGTTCTTATGTTAGCCAACCTGGCATATGCTGCTGATGTTATCCTCTTGATATGAGCTTCAGGGGACAGGTCTGGCGTGATATCAACCCCCAGGTCTTTCTCTCTCTCTGACTCTTGAAGTATTTCATCTCCCAAATGATACCTTGTATCTGGTCTCCTGCTTCCTACCCCTATCTTCATTACATTACATTTGCTTGGGTTAAACTCTAACAGCCATTTGTTCGACCATTCCTGCAGCTTGTCCAGGTCTTCTTGAAGTCTCAAGCTGTCCTCCTCCGTCTTAATCCTTCTCATGTGTGTGTGTGTGTGTGTGTGTGTGTGTGTGTGTGTGTGTGTGTGTGTGTGTGTGTGTGTGTGTGTGTGTGTGTGTGTGTGTGTGTGTGTGTGTACTCACCTATTTGAGGTGAGTACTCCTCTGTGTGTGTGTGTGTGTGTGTGTGTGTGTGTGTGTGTGTGTGTGTGTGTGTGTGTGTGTGTGTGTGTGTGTGTGTGTGTGTGTGTGTGTTGAAGCTAAGCTTGCTCTCTCTGCTGCCAGCGACTTGCCACTGCTTGTAAGGTGTGTCGTGTATTTCCTTGTATAAGTGGAGATGAATATTCATGGAGGTGAAGGAGAGGGAGATGTAAGGGTGCCTAGGGTGGGAGGGATGATGGGGGGGGGGGTAATATAGGGGGTGTCAGGGGTATTCGAGGTTTCGGGGGTGGTGGATCCTGGAGGGGTGGGGGGGGGGGTGGCAGCAGCTGAGGCTACGAGCCCATAAACTCACAAATCCATTCAATTATGGGTCTGGCTCACATTTTCCGCCCCGTTTGTCTTTTGTATTTATTAAAATGGATGATCTCGATAAGTATTTTAAATTAAAAAATGTATATAATTTTAGAAGAATAAATTAAATGCGAATACATGATGTGGAAATATACCAGAGTCATTACACACAGAAATCACAATAGCGTGATGAATCAAAAGAACAAATCTTTAGGACCGTGACGAGGATTCGAACCTACGTCCGGGAGCATCCCAGACGCTGCCTTAATCGGCTGAGCTACGACATGGTCAAAAAGAATTGAAACTGAAGTTCTACTGAACTTACTGGATCCTACAGCCTCTCTGAGACACAAACCAGGGTTTTACACAACTCCCCCCATGCACTCGAACTATGCCAATGGGCCGTTCTGACCTTGTCGTAGCTCAGTCGATTAAGGCAGCGTCTCGGATGCTCCCCGGACGTAGGTTCGAATCCTCGTCACGGCCCTTGTGGATTTGTTCATACCAGACTCAACGCGACGTCATTATTTTCACAACAAATCAGCGAACGTGTTTCAAGTTGCATTAGCCAAGCAACCAATGGGAGCAGAGCTTGCAAGCATTGTTTACCTTACGGCATCTGATGTAATAGTCATGGCTGGGTAGAACCATAGAAAGCGTCACACCCAGTGGAAACAATATCCAAAAGCAACGTCAATTCAACGCCGATTTAAACGTTATTAACGTCAATTCAACGCCGAATTAAACGATGTTAACGTCATTTCAACGCTGTATTAAACGTTACTAGCGTCAATTCAACGCCGAATTAAACGTCATTAACGTCATTTCAACGCCGAATTAAACGTTATTAACGTCAATTCAAAGCCGAATTAAACGTTACTAACGTCATTTCAACGCCGAATTAAACGTTATTAGCGTCAACTCAACGCCGAATTAAACGTCATCAACGTAGAACATCGCCACTCTTGTCCCCACGGGACAGCCATTCTCCTCTCAAGCGATTAATGAAGTCTTCGTAACACAAGGAAGCTTTACAGGCAAGAACTAAAGAAGCTCTTACGTGCAAATGTCTGTCACAATACTGAAATACGATGAAGTGATCTCCACCAACTTACGAAAACTTTCGAAAAAAAGAGAATTATCTGTTTATTGTCGGAAAACCCGACACCATTTACTAATATTTATTTCAATAGGCAGATAATATTGCTGCTGTTGTATACACAAGTTAACGAGGATTATTTGGTGTCTACATCCCAGTTATACCTGGTGGACTAGGCCTACCCATACAATATGATAAGGGCACCTCAATTTATTCACTAATATGTAGTTTAATACTGTAGTTTGATTGGCTGCATATATATAAATTTAATATAAACCTCCCATGAGAAACATTCAATGTACCACTGCCCTAATTTTCTTGATAGTGACGCCCGTGTTGAGCGACTCAAAGATTTGCAACATTGCATTAGGTGCCTCAGGAAACATAACAATAACGACTGAGAGACCCAATTATACACCTATAATAGGTGTAACAAGGGTCAGCACCATGCAGCATTTTGCGGATACACCAAAACAAAGTCTCCAAACCCCAAGGTGGAAGATATCATTCCCACCACAGTGCAGTACTGCAAGGTGCAACAAACAACTGGTGTCCAATCGGCAAAGTCCAAAGGAAATACAACTTTGCCTACTGCCCAAATTACCATCCAGGATAAGAGGGCCAAGGTCCATACCCGTGGGCTGTTTGACCAAGGGTCCCAGAGAACATATGTCACTAAAACGTTGGCAGATGAACTACAATTAAGGCCTATAGCCCAGACGACAATCAACATCTCAGGTTTTCTAACAGATGCAGAACCTCAAGTCTACCAGGTGGTACAACCATCAGTACGTTTAGGCAGGTCCGTCTGTCAAGTACAAGTCATTGTGGTGGACAAAATACCAGTAGACCTACAAGTACAAGGTCTGAGAGCAACAGCCAAATTCCTGAGAAATAGAGGAATAAAATTGGCAGATAATATTAAGTTTGATCACCTCACCGACTTCGGTATCCTTGTAGGTACAGACTACTACCATCGATTCATTGGTAGCCCTACTAAATATCAGGGCATAACTATGTTAAATTCTGCAGGAGGCAGATTACTCTCAGGCCCAGTATTAAGCCTGAGGAGACCTATGCCTGCAGATAAATAATACCAGTATAAAACTAAATTTGTCAGCTGATTATATTTCTCCAGTAGCATTATACTAAGGAGATTACAGCTGACTATAACAACAGAGGTTGATGTTAATATCATCATTTAAGGCTGAAGATGAGTTCATGAGGCCTCAGTGGCAAATCAGTGAACAGTAGCCTAAACAGCTACAAGTCACTGCGACCAATGTCACTGAACCCACTGCAGTCTCAGAACCATACTTGACTTTAATGATGGGCTATTCAATCCTCTGAATCAATAAACTAAATTAAACCCCAATAAATCTGACGACTGATTTTGATACATTTATTATTTAATCAAGATAAATTCCATGGGCCTCATTGATTGTTGCCGCCGAAGGCGGCTAGTTTATTGTGCACCCCATACTCATCCTGTGAGCGGTAGCGCAAAAGCATTATAGAGGGCACAAAAGGTCTTTATCAGACCTCATCTTAGATTCTTACATAAACAATTTCATCTAACCTTCACACCTTATAGTTACAATGTCAGCTAGTTACAGAGAAAGTGCTATTTCAAGAGCTACATATTTACAGTAAGTCATCATACATTAATGGTAGGTCTTATCGGTAATACATAATAGTTTGACCAATGGGGATATTACAGTGTCATAGGGAAGCTTCTGTTTATTATTAGTCCTCACAATACCATACTTGTTTCTGAATCTCATGTCGTTCATCTACTGGAAGCGAAATGTGGATACAGTGCAAGGATTTCAGGTAATTTATCCATGGTAATAATATAGGTTGCCATATCATACAGAGTCAGCTTAGATTTATCTCTAAAAGGCTCAATTTTACTACAATCCAAGATATAGTGTTCGAGTGTGTGTCCCTGTCTTTGTCCACACACTTTACACTTTACTTCATCTAGATCCCTATACAAGCTGAACTGCCAGAGATACTTGTAGCCAAGTCTTATACGAGCTGTGACAACATCTGTTAGTCTACTGACTTTGTTACTTGCCCCATACACATGTTTTACTTCACACATTTCATTGTGATGAACAATGGACCTGATAGTTCCAGTTTTCACTGTTCTACTTTCTTCAAATTCATTCAGGAGTTCCCGAGCCTCAGTGTTTATATATCAGTGACCAGTTACCTGAACAAGCTTCAAGTTATATCTAATGTCACTGACCTCACTGCAGTCCCTGAATCATACTTGACTATAGTACTTGATCACATTCAGTCCTCTGGGTTAATATGTAATTAGGCTAGAATTTTAGCCTCCCAAAGAGTTAACAGGGAAATGTAATTGCATTAGACTTCTAACCCCTGCAACTTGAGTACGAGACATCCGTCCTGTACGAACAGACACACAAATGTGCGATTACTACTACTAGCATCAATTTAATCTAATAATTCGAAGGAGGAGTATCGGTGTTCGTCTGTTCTAAATAGGACTTCGACCTGTGAGCAGCCTCCGGGGAATTATGTCGGAAAACCCGACACCATTTACTAATATTTAATTCAATAGGCAGATAATATTGCTGCTGTTGTATACACAAGTTAACTCATAGAAAATGTAGCCTGTAGTGGAATTTTCCATCAATAGAAAACGGGATATCATTGCCACGTAGTTCCATAAATTCACCAGCTATTCTGTTGGGAATTATTCTTAAATACAGTAGTCTTTGGACTTATAACATCATAAAAACATCTCATTTGAATTAACTTTATTATCAGTATCAAACTAGAGTAAATGTGACCCTTCTATCACTAATTGACATCTGGACAAAGAGAGAGCCAGGAGCGTCAGTAGTGAGGGAGGTCAGTCATTGGTAAGAACATAGTGGCTGGAGAAAATTCAGCTCCTATAAATTCTCCTTGGGACGAAGTGTTATAGAGATCAAATTAGTGCTTCTATCATCAACACGCAGTCAACATCTAAACAAGGGAAGTGTCTTACGGAAACCCGTTTATCTGGTCATTTCTGGCAAGTTAATGTAAGTGATAAGTAGATATAGGGCGAACCGGTTAGGACACTAGACAAGCCACTAAACCCAGGTAATTAGTCCTTGGTCCTTACCGAATAATATATAAATGTTTCATCTGATATAGCCGTCATATATTAGGATTCTGGCTTTACAGCTAGTGTCCTTTGACAGGAACAAGAAGAAGCAGCAAGAATTAATCTTGGTACATCAGTTACTTGGGTGGTGGAAGCTAGCCTCTCACGAGGATCATTTGGTGTCTACATCCCAGTTATACCTGGTGGACTAGGCCTACCCATACAATATGATAAGGGCACCTCAATTTATTCACTGATTGGCTGCATATATATAAATTTAATATAAACCCCCCTAATGTGCAAGGATCGATTTGTGAGAATAATTGCAGAAATACAGTCCGCTAAACATCATACAAATTGCTATCGAAATATATAAATTACGTAAATATAAATTCTGTAAATTCATATAAATTAAATAACTAAATCTCACAGGTAGGTTCCCACATTTATTGGGAAAATCTTTGGGAAGTTTTATTCACTGTCTTTCGTATTATATATTACGAACTTATTACGTATTTATACATTACAAATAAAATTATCTGCAATATTTTTATTATGTATCTTATGTTAACTAAGAGGAAAACTCCCTTAAAACTCGTTAATAAGAGAATGTTGAGGAGCGGGAATATATTATGTAAAGGTGTGTGGCCCAGACAGGTGTGGGAGCCCCGTGTGGGCCAACCAGGTGTGGGAGCCCCGTGTGGCCAGACAGGTGTGGGAGCCCCGTGTGGGCCAGACAGGTGTGGGAGCCCCGTGTGGCCCAGACAAGTGTGGGAGCCCCGTGTGGCCCAGACAGGTGTGGGAGCCCCGTGTGGCCCAGACAGGTGTGGGAGCCCCGTGTGGCCCAGACAGGTGTGGGAGCCCCGTGTGGGCCAACCAGGTGTGGGAGCCCCGTGTGGGCTAACCAGGTGTGGGAGCCCCGTGTGGGCCAACCAGGTGGGAGCCCTGTGTGGGCCAACCAGGTGTGGGAGCCCCATGTGGGTCGACAGGTGTGGGAGCCCCATGTGGGTCAGACAGGTGTGGGAGCCCCATGTGGGTCAGACAGGTGTGGAGCCCATGTGGGTCAGACAGGTGTGGGAGCCCCATGTGGGTCAGACAGGTGTGGGAGCCCCGTGTGCCCAGACAAGTGTGGGAGCTCGTGTGGGCCAGACAGGTGTGGGAGCCCCATGTGAGCCCAGGTGTGTCCCAGACAGGTGTGGGAGCCCCGTGTACTCACCTAGTTGAGCTTACGGGGGTTGAGCTTTGGCTCTTTGGTCCCGCCTCTCAACTATCACTCAATTGTTTGAACGAGACTCAGTGTACGTTTCTTCCCCAAACCGTAGTTTCTGAACTGCAGCGACCGTTGTTTACTTATCACTCATGACCATTGAGAACATCAGAAATTAAGACCGTCATTCATAAGAAGCATCAGTTCCCATCACCGTTAGTAAACCAAATGATGAGAGCTGTGATATTTCTCAAATTATTTAGAGCGCTGTTGATCAACATTGTGACGTCACAGGTCTACCAGGCTGATCAATATATGTATTGGTGACCTTTCACATTCTATCAACGAAAATGAAAGCGAAAAAAACCTTACCTAGATTATTTTTGTAATGGAATTGGCAGGTTGTGTTGAGGACGGAAGCTACTGATGTTAGATAAGGCATAACTGTGGTCTGTCTCACGCCGGGACGCCGCGGGACGTGCAGGGGGCCACATCTAAAAGCGGCATTTTTGACGCAAGTTAAATCAGTGTTGGTGCTGAAAAAGATGGTATTGTGCACTGTACCTTGTACCGCGCCATGGTGTGTACCGTCACCGTGCACCTCCACGCTAGGCTGTGTCAACACACTTCACAATATGTGTGATAGAAAGATGTAATCAATAAAGAGGTAAAACAGAGACCAGCATATAGATTAAATGATTAGAGCACGGAAGAAGACGACAGTGAGCATGGCGGGCGGGTAAAGCGCCTCTCCATTAACCACCAGTGTTCTCCCGGCACGTATAAACAACCAGCCCAGCCACCACACAAGCCTAGCGCACCACAACAAATACCAGAGACATGAAAACGTAACGACAGTGAAACGAACGAGCATATGAAAGAAGGTCATTTGAATATATATTAGATATCCCGAGAGGAAATTTAGTATGTGGCAATATGCAGTCTGTGAGAGGCTCCGCCACTCACCATAAAGGCTCCCGCGCTCTGCCAACCATTACTGAAACACCATGTTTACAAAACAAACTCTGATGCCTGTTGTGTCATGCTGTTACGGCTACAATGGGTCACAACCGGGTTCTTTGCTAGAGGAACTAAAGTTCTGGTATCCCACCCAAAGTTAGTAGCGGCTTTCAAGGTGTGAGCTTGGTAATGTAAGTAAAACACAATGGGGGAGGTGCATTGAATACGACACTTCATTAATTATCAATATATTCATATATAATCACTTTCCCATCACCTTATATAGAATCATATACGAAGTATTACTACACTGATATATACACACGTGTCTCTCATAGGACACAAGCGCTCCTCTATGCTCATGCGATGCAGTCTTGTCAACTTCCGTGTTTCCTCAACACACAGTACCGTCCTCAACCAGTACTGGGAAACACCGAGTCTACCCTAGCCAGGGAACTTTTGTCAAATATTAGGGGGGACTCCCGGTTTGCCTCCTGCCTTCTCATTCGGGGGTCAGTGGCGGGCGTCGTTCCCCTCTACAGTCTCACTAGGTGCTCCTTGTGAACGCCCACAATCACTCTCCAGCCTGGTGCTGGCAGAGTACATCAGCCTCGCGCTGCTGGGCCTCTACACGAACAAATACAAAGGTAGCATTATTATTATTAACATCTTTATTGACAAAATTTAAATTTTGCCTAATCTGAGGATTTTGATAGTCTGATTAAAGTGAGGATAATGCTAGTATTCACTGTCACGCAGGACAGAGGGTCATACATAAGACAATAGGTCTAAACTTTAGGCTGAAGCACATATATATCATGGTTACAATCAATGTTTTAATATATGGATATGTGAAAAAAAGTTTCTACTGTGCACTGCAAGTTAGCAAACCCCTGGCAGGAGCTTCTTGCAACTAGCTAGTTACACTCCTCCGTAGCACCTTACTGCCAGTCATCTTTTCCTCTAGCCAGTCCGGGATACGCCGAATTCTGTCACTGCCACTTCACAGGAAGACAGTAGAACACTACACAGTTCCTCTTCGACGGCGGCTCACTGCTTCCGTAAAGCAAAATGGAGTAGAGTGATAATGGCTGCCCTGGGTAGACTGACTGTCCTCGTACCACCGCAGCCCTACGTCGCCTCTGTGGATACAGACACGTCATCAGTAAACTGGTCAGTACTTGGGACACTAGGAAATACCACTTACGGACTCTGACATAAACATACAACTCCTACAACAGATGGCGTGATTTTCTAGACGCCACCTCACCAGAGTCAGCAACAGCTACCTCTCGAGTTACCAGGACACGAATCTAGCGCCTCTTGCTGGTATCATCATGCCGCCACTAGATGGCGTCGTCCATTTTGTGTGGGTTTCGGGAGCGGACTCACAGATGGCATTGACGTTGCTGCTCCATGCTCCGACGATGGAGTCGGGTTCGAAACACATGCCTTCCTAAAGGACAAAGTTTGGTGTTGCTTTGTGTTACTGTTAAGTACATAATACTTCCAGCTACTCACCACCGTCATCATCAACATTAGAAAGTAAATTAAAACATAAATAAGTACACTTTTAAGGCGATCAACACAGTTATGTGTGTGGTTA
>WNGS01137750.1:0-12634 GCA_020271785.1 Procambarus virginalis
TAGCAAATGCGTCCACTTATCTTGTTCCTGCAGTCAATATGAGTGGGAATCAACATCATTTGATGTTTACCTCTTTATTAAGTATGCTTATATATCACGTTATTACTTGATTGTAAACTATTAATGCTAGTAGTGAGGAAAGGGAGTCAGAAATAATTAAGCTGTCTATTTCAGTGTTGTTAATAATTTGAGTGCTACCAGTATTGCTACCAATTCAACTTGCATTGTAGATGTCCAGTTACTAACTCTGATGTTATTTTCAATTGTGCTTCCATCTGGCTGATGAACCTAACTAACTTCCTATTTCCAACGGCAGGAAAATATACCCCCACGTAAGGCGGAAGGGAAACAATAACACTTATTTGAGATGTTTGTAAACATGCTTGTAGTCCAAGAGTGACCTGGTGAAGGAGGAGGAGGGTGTATGGTGACCTGGTGAGGGAGGAGAGTGTTGTGGTGACCTGGTGAGGGAGGAGAGTGTTGTGGTGACCTGGTGAGGGAGGAGAGTGTTGTGGTGACCTGGCGAGGGAGGAGAGTGTTGTGGTGACCTGGTGAGGGAGGAGAGTGTTGTGGTGACCTGGTGAGGGAGGAGAGTGTGTGGTGACCTGGTGAGGGAGGAGGTGTTGTGGTGACCTGGTGAGGGAGGAGAGCAAGCCCAAGCAACCACTCTTTGTATGCCTGGGACCATCAGCTAGGTTAAATAAGGTCAGGTTAGGTTAGGTTAGAGAGAGAGAGTTGGTACATCATTTTGTGACGCTGTGGCAACTCGAGAGGACTTCCTATATATATATATATATATGATCATACTGTAACTTTTTGTGTAATGACATTTTCAAATAAAGTTAGATAAATATACACACATACCAAAAGAATAGGGGGGGTAGGAGAAGAAATATCAAAGTGTTCAGTGAGGATCCACAAGGTCTTCTCTGAGTACTTTCTTTTTTCTCTCGAGGCTATGGGTCCTACACTTGCACCAGAGGTGGTACCCCTTCTAGGTTATATATATATATATATATATAATATATATATATTATATATATATATATATATATATATATATATACATATATATATATATATATATATATATATATATATATATATATATATATATATATATATATAGAGAGAGAGAGAGAGAGAGAGAGAGAGAGTTTGGATGGCTATAATGAAGAAGTGTCTGGTATGGACCAAGAGGTCTTCTGCAGTTACCTTTATTATTATGTTACGTCGCCACGGGCCACCTCTGCTCCTTTCACTACAGTCCGCCCGTGTTTCTTCCTTTGTTTCATAATGCAGCTTGTGTATTTGTGGGAGTTTTTCCCCCGCTTGTATTTCTTTATACTTCCTGGTTTCCTCATCACAGTTTTTGTTTATTATCAAGTCTTTTGTAACAACCCCTTGCTGCTGTTACGTGTCTCCTTGTACAGTGTGCTGCTGTTACGTGTCTCCTTGTACAGTGTGCTGCTGTTACGTGTCTCCTTGTACAGTGTGCTGCTGTTACGTGTCTCCTTGTACAGTGTGCTGCTGTTACGTGTCTCCTTGTACAGTGTGCTACTGTTACGTGTCTCCTTGTACAGTGTGCTGCTGTTACGTGTCTCCTTGTACAGTGTGCTGCTGTTACGTGTCTCCTTGTACAGTGTGCTGCTGTTACGTGTCTCCTTGTACAGTGTGCTGCTGTTACGTGTCTCCTTGTACAGTGTGCTGCTGTTACGTGTCTCCTTGTACAGTGTGCTGTTGTTACGTGTCTCCTTGTACAGTGTGCTGCTGTTACGTGTCTCCTTGTACAGTGTGCTGCTGTTACGTGTCTCCTTGTACAGTGTGCTGCTGTTACGTGTCTCCTTGTACAGTGTGCTGCTGTTACTTGTCTCCTTGTACAGTGTGCTGCTGTTACGTGTCTCCTTGTACAGTGTGCTGCTGTTACGTGTCTCCTTGTACAGTGTGCTGCTGTTACGTGTCTCCTTGTACAGTGTGCTGCTGTTACGTGCCTCCTTGTACAGTGTGCTGCTGTTACGTGTCTCCTTGTACAGTGTGCTGCTGTTACTTGTCTCCTTGTACAGTGTGCTGCTGTTACTTGTCTCCTTGTACAGTGTGCTGCTGTTACGTGTCTCCTTGTACAGTGTGCTGCTGTTACGTGTCTCCTTGTACAGTGTGCTGCTGTTACGTGTCTCCTTGTACAGTATGTGCGAGTGAGGGAGGGGAGAGAGAGAGAGAGAGAGAGAGAGAGAGAGAGAGAGAGAGAGAGAGAGAGAGAGAGAGAGAGAGAGAGAGAGAGAGAGAGAGAGAGAGGGGGGGGGGAGAGGTTGAGTAAGAGAGAGTTTATGGATGTGAATGAGGTAGTGCCCGTGTGCGTGTGTGTAGGCAGAGGTGAAGGTCACACCAGAAGGTCCTCAGTGGGTGCCTAACACGTACCTAATACTGTTTGTTGAACCACATGAGTGTTGCCTTGACTTCTGTTTACGTGTGTGTGTGTGTGTGTGTGTGTGTGTGTGTGTGTGTGTGTGGTGTGTGTGTGTGTCTGTGTGTGTGTGTGTGTGTGTGTGTGTGTGTGTGTGTGTGTGTGTGTGTGTGTGTGTGTGTGTGTATGTGTATTTACTATTTGCAGCTGCAGGATCGAGCTACTAGCTCTTGGACCTCGCCTTTCTAATAGTCGGATGTCTAATGTACAGACTACGGACTTATTTTACTCTATCATATCTACTACACATATTTCACACACACACACACACACACAGTTGTGGTCAGACAGCCGCGGTGATTAGACGGGTCTGGGAATCTCGTGCGTAGCTAGTGAATTGGGGGGGGAAAATCAGTGTATATGCGTATATGAGTGTATATGAGTGATTGAATAATTAGTAAGCTCACTCAAAACCACAAGGAAGTGAAGAAAAACAGTAGAAACAGCACCACTGAAAATAAGTGTTGAGTACATTTGTGATATTGTGAAATTGTGGAGCCGACATTGTGGAACTAAAGTGACCTCACCACTAGTGACCTCACCAGCTGGGACGCGGGACGCAGAGACCTCACATCTGGACCAGCCGCGTGGTGTACTTTCTCGCCTGTTTGTGCTGCAGATTGAGTAAGGTATTGAGGAGCGCCTTTTTTGGCTGGGTTGTTACTGCAATGACACGATCAGGAAGGGGTTCAAGGTCAATCACCAGCAGGGATGAGGAGGAGGACAGATTTATAGACAAATTAATAGGGAAATTTGTAGAGAGAAGGAGCGATTGGATGGTGGATCTAATCCAAGGGATTAAAAGCGAGTTATTTCAGCAAATACAGGTTGAGGTAGAGAGGCAGAAACAAGAACTTAAGCTTTATATTCAGGAAGAGATTAGGAAGGGAAGAGAGGACTGGGAGAGGGAATGTGCTCGGATCACAAACGAATTAGGGAGGATTAACAGCATGGCTAAGGACAGAGGATTAGTGGGGGATGGGTTAGTGACTGCGGTTGGGATGGAGAAACCCCAGGGGACAGGCTACCAGCATGACAAAGAATTACTGAGGAGGCGGTCTATTATACTACATGGATTATTCGAATCTGGGGCATCAACAAGACAAGACAGGATAGAGACGGAAAAATATGAATTGCATGAGATATTGAGATGTATTGGAGCAGGGATGGCAGAATACGAGGTGGATATCAGCCGCCGGGTTGGACCTTACAATTGTACCAAAAATAGGCCTGTTCTGGTACAATTCTCCAATGAGGAGGCTGTGGAGTACATAATGAGGAACAAACATTTACTCAGAGGAAGTGAAACCCATTACAATGTGTTTATAGAGAGGTTTATGACGAAAGATGAGCAAATAGCCTACAAGCATAGGTGGCAAGCACGACACCGAACTAGCCTCTCAGGTAGTTTCACCTCCCAGGTCACATCACAGGTCACCCCCCAGGTCACATCACAGGTCACCCCCCAGGTCACAACCCAGGTCACCCCCCAGGTCGCATCATCCCCAACACAGCCCTCCTATACCTCCCCCCTGCCTCAGCCCCCCAAAACCCCCCTGCTTCATCACCCCAAAACCCCCCTGTCCATTCCACATTTGCACCTCCCCAACGATTCCCCTGCCCCTCCAACATCACACCTGTCAACGACCCCAGTGGGTCAAGCCATGCCCTCCCCAAACCCACCTTCCCCCCCCCCTCCCCTACTACCCCTTCCCACACCTCTGCCCCTTCTCTTCCACTGCACCCCTCTTACACTCACCCCCAAACCCCACACAACCCTCACCCCTCCTATGCACCTTCAGCCCACATTTAACCCCCTCACCTTGTGACCCCCTAACACCTTCCCCCATCTCCCTCTTCCCCTCTTCTACCCCAAAACCCCACCTACCCCCGATTCCCCCTACTAATACGCCCTCTCTTCCACTCCCAGCACCCATGCTCCATTCTCCTCTCAGCCCTCTGTCCTCAATATCCCTCTCCTCCCCAACTTCTCAACCTCTATCTGACTCTCAGTCTCACTCTATTTCTCAATCCCCACATGCTATTCAGACCCCTAACTTTCAGACCCATTATGCCCTTCCTACCCCCCTAGATGCCCAGACCCCATTCGCCTACCAGGCACTCCCAGGCACCCCCCTAGCACCCCCCCATTCACCCCCACAGCCCCCACTCGCCCCCCATTCACCCCCACAGCCCCCACTCGCCCCCCATTCACCCCCACAGCCCCCACTCGCCCCCCAGACACCCACCAGTCCCCCCCAGACCCCCAGTGAAAGGGGGAACTCAGACACCCGAGTTTCCAAGAAGAGTCTCAAGGTGTGGTACACCAATGCTGATGGGGTAGCCAATAAAGCAGAAGAGATAAAAGAAAGAGTTAGTGAGGCAGACCCAGACATAGTGGCAATAGTGGAAACTAAAATAAATGACATGATCTCGGATGCAATCTTTCCGGAGGGGTACCAGGTGATAAGAAAAGAAAGGACACAGAGACAGGGAGGAGGAGTGGCACTCCTAATAAAGCGGAAATGGAAGTTTGATGAGCTGGAAAATCCGGGTACCAATGAAAGCACGAGCTCCATACATGGAACTCTGACAGTGGATGGGAAGAAGATTGTAATCTTGATACTCTACAATCCCCCACCAAACAGTAGAAGGCCCAGGCAGGAGTACGAGGACAGCAACAAGGCATGTATAGATGAACTGCAGAGGGCAGCAACAATAGCGCATAGAATGAAGGCGAAGCTACTGGTCATGGGGGACCTAAACCACGGAGAGATAGATTGGGAAACGAGGAATCCCCATGGCGGGGAGGAGACCTGGGGAGCGAAGCTGGTAGACGTTATTGACAGGAATTTCCTAACACAGCATGTGAAGGAAGATACTAGGGAAAGAGGAGGGGATACGCCCAGCCTATTAGATCTCATCTTCACCCAGAATGTAGAAGACATCGAGCAGTTGGAACATGAAATACCACTAGGAGCCAGTGACCATTGTGTCCTAGTCTTTGACTACATGATGGAGCTTAAAATTGTGACCAACGGTCAAGAGGTACGGGGAAGGAGAATTGATTACAGAAAAGGGGACTACAGAAGGATAAGGGACTACCTGGGAGAAGTGCAGTGGGAGGAAGAGCTTATAGGAAAAACAGTGCAAGGTATGATGAACCAAGTCATATTGAAATGCAAAGAGGCTGAAGAGAGATTTATTCCAACAATAAAGGAAAAAAGCAGGAGGGAATATAATAACCCATGGTTTGATAGACAATGTAAGGAAGCAAAGGTGAGAAGCAGGAGGGAGTGGAGGAAGTACAGAAGACAAAGGACAGAGGACAACAGGATTAGATGTAACAGAGCTAGGAATGATTACATTAACATAAGACGAATGTCGGAAAGAAATTATGAGAATGATATTGCAGTCAAAGCGAAAAAGCAACCTAAATTACTACATAGCCATATAAGAAGGAAGATGTCGGTAAATGACCAAGTGACAAGACTGAGGAAAACAGAAGGGGCATATACAGAAAGCGACAAGGAAATCTGCGAGGTACTGAATGCAAATTTCCATGGAGTGTTCACAACCGAGCCTGAGCAGCTCCCATTGTTAGAAGCGATTACCCTAAATGACAGACTATCAGACATAGAGGTGACAGCAGAGGAGGTAATGAAACAGTTGACAACACTGGATGCAAATAAAGCTGTTGGACCAGACAAAGTATCACCGTGGATACTTAAAGAGGCAGCGCAGGCTCTCAGTGTGCCTCTGGCAATGATCTTTAATGAGTCACTTATGTCGGGAGAATTGCCCAGTTGCTGGAAGGAGGCAAATGTCGTACCGATTTTCAAGAAAGGTGACAGGGAGGAGGCACTTAACTACAGACCCGTATCATTGACAAGCATCCCCTGCAAAATACTTGAAAGAATAATTAGGCTAAGACTTGTTGAGCACCTGGAGAGCATTGGGTTTGTAAACAAGCACCAACATGGTTTCTGGACAGGGAAATCATGCCTAACAAACCTTTTAGAATTCTATGATAAAGTAACAAGGATAAGGCAGGACAGAGAAGGCTGGGCAGACTGCATATTTCTTGACTGCCAAAAGGCCTTTGATACAGTACCGCACATGAGACTGCTATACAAACTTGAGAGGCAGGCAGGAGTAAGCGGAAAGGCCCTAGAATGGGTGAAGAACTACCTAACAGGAAGGAGCCAGAGGGTAATGGTAAGGGGCGAGAAGTCGGACTGGAGAACAGTAACAAGTGGAGTACCTCAAGGATCGGTGCTGGGACCAATCCTCTTTCTAATTTACGTAAATGACATGTTTACAGGAGTGGAGTCATACATGTCAATGTTTGCGGATGACGCAAAATTAATGAGAAGAGTTGTGACAGACGAGGATTGTAGGATCCTCCAAGAGGACTTAAACAGGTTGCAGAGATGGTCAGGGAAATGGCTACTGGAGTTTAACACCAGTAAATGTAAAGTTATGGAAATGGGATCAGGTGATAGGAGACCAAAGGGACAGTACACAATGAAGGGGAACAGCCTACCTGTAACGATTCGAGAAAGAGATCTGGGAGTGGATGTGACACCTAATCTAACTCCTGAGGCACATATAAATAGGATAACGACAGCAGCGTACTCTACACTGGCGAAAATTAGAACTTCATTCAGAAACCTAAATGAGGAGGCTTTTAGGGCGCTTTACACTGCATACGTGAGACCCGTCTTAGAGTATGCCGCGCCATCATGGAGCCCCCACCTGAAGAAACACATAAGGAAACTGGAGAAGGTTCAGAGGTTTGCGACGAGGCTTGTCCCAGAGTTACGAGGGAAGGGATATGAAGAGCGACTGAAGGAACTGAACCTTACGACACTAGAGAAAAGAAGGGAGAGAGGAGATATGATAGGGACATATAAAATACTCAGGGGAATTGACAAAGTGGAAATAGATGAAATGTTCACACGTAATAATAACAGAACGAGGGGACATGGGTGGAAACTGGAAACTCAGATGAGTCACAGAGATGTTAGGAAGTTTTCTTTTAGCGTGAGAGTAGTGGAAAAATGGAATGCACTTGGGGAACAGGTTGTGGAAGCAAATACTATTCATACTTTTAAGACTAGGTATGATAGGGAAATGGGACAGGAGTCATTGCTGTAAACAACCGATAGCTGGAAAGGCGGGATCCAAGAGTCAATGCTCGATCCTGCAAGCACAAATAGGTAAGTACAAATAGGTAAGTACACACACACACACACACACACACTCTCCCCATTATTGTTATTATTTGTTACTACTACTACTACAACAACATCAGCAAAGAACAAGAAAGCATCTTAGCATGTTATATCTAGACTTAAGGGAAACATACCACGTATTATTGCCAAGGCTTGACCTAAGCGCTCATCACCAACTGAGTGAGGAGGAGAGGCTACACCGGAAGCAGAGGCTCGTGCGGACATCTTGGATGGACTGTTTACCCTACCAGGTCAGGGCGGGCTATATACCCCCTTTCAAGAGGTCGAGGGTGCCTCCTTACCACACACTCACACACACACACAGCGATAATAATAAAAATAATTAATAAGGATAATATAAAAGAATCAACTTTTGATTTGTTTATTAAGAGATAATAGGAAGAAGTAGATGTACCTCATCTCCTCGACATACAGGACATTTGACACATCTCGTTACACAATCCGAACATATTACCATATGTCTACAGGGGATGAGAACAGTGTTTATTTCTCGGGTGAAACATACCTTGCAATAAAACCTACCAACACCAGGCATTGCATTCTCTTCCGCAACAACATCTACACGTTCATCTACCTTCACTACTGCGGGAACTTGGCGGTGGGAGATAACACCTTGGGACAATAATACTTCTAAGGGAGATTCAGCTACCTCATCTGCGTCCTCACATTCTTCCACTCGATCTAAAAACCATAACATCACCTCTTCACAGTTAGATTTGCCGAGGAGAGGTAATATATCCCTTTTTATCTTGAGGTATTCTCTTAGCGCAGCTCGCAGGGCAATGTATGGGAATCGCACTGTAGTAGCGAGTGCGTTGAAATAGTCAAGTCCTTGCAGGAGCGCGTTAATCAGTGTTTCATCAACAGGTTTTGTCAGTCGAGGAGGTGAGAAAGGAACCGCATTTTTCATGAAAGCTCGGTCCTTCTTCGAATTCAAGTAGACGCAGTCTGGATAATATCGTGCGTGGAGTGTCCAGGGGTTGTCCGAAGATTCGAAGTTAACAAGTCCACCACCACAATAAAAGCATCGTATATGGTCTCCAACTCCTAAGAAAAAAGATTTTTTTTTGTATATAAATAAATAAATAAATAAATAAATAAATACTAGGACGCCTCAAACTGACTTGACTCGCGTGAATACATTAAGACAATAATAATAATAATAATAATAATGGTGATAATAATAATAATATTACTAAAAATAATAATAATAATAATATCTTCCAATACACACCACAAGAGAAAAAGCCAGCACGGGACAATTCTGCTGGAGACTGTCAACTCATATCAGGCCAGATGATTCCAAATGTTGCCAAACGAGTCTTATACCCTGCCATCTCTGGGTATATGGGTATAGAGAATGGTAGAATTCCCGAGTTTTCTCCGCTCCATTCCACAGCAGCTAGAATTATTAAAACAAATAATAATAATAAATAATATATATATTATATATATATATATATATATATATATATATATATATATATATATATATATATATTGTGATGGTGTTCCCCCCTTCTAATTCTCCCACGCCTGCTGTAAGAGTCATGTCCACTATTCCCGAGCGTTCTCTACATTGCAGGCATCAATTGAACATATGTGGGAGAGAACAGTATTCTCGAAGAGCCGAGAAATTTGTGAAATAAGAACATTTTGGCCTGTGGGATAGGCCCTTTAGGGAGCCAATATGGCGCTGGCGAGTCTGTTCTCCCGCCAAAACTGTGTGACGTCAGTGGCGCCAGATTGGTCACCGTCAGCGACATGGCACTGGGAGCCAATGAAAACCAACTTTGGGAAAAGTGACGTCACATAGGCATGGGGAGTCCGGCCGCGGTGACGCCTTGGCGATATCAGTCTTTCACGACACGTCCGAGAGGTAGGACGCGCGATCGGTCATCCTGTCAGAGTGACGGATTTACCGAACTCCGGTGGATGTAAGCGTCTCCAGTTGTTGGCACGCACTCTGTGAGGTCTTCCTGCAACCCAGATGTGGCTCAGATAAGGAATTGACAGAATATTGAGCAACAAGTGCTCAGGGACAGGTGTGTTGCAAGAAGTGGGCCGGGCATCGACGTGTGTCGTCGTTGGCAGTTCACCAGTATAAGAGACAGCTTAGTGGCCGGGCCAACCCACCGTGAGTGAACCGAGTTGACTATCTTGTCAACCAGGTTGAACGTGTGATCGACGATCCTGTCAAGTTTGACAGTAACCCCACCTTCGTGGAACCCTACGAGTCAACAGTTGAATGCAAGCACGTCGAGAAGTCTTCCCAAATACCTAGCGATATATCTAGACGACGAGGGAATTGACAGTGTAGTGAGTTTCAAGTGCTCTGAAGTCGGGTGCTGTGGGTGTGGAGCTTAAGCAGTGTCGTCCGGGACGGCTGATAACTTCACAGTGACTTCGTAGTGGTGAGAGGCAGTTCCTCTGGGAGTACAGTGACAAGAACTAATTGGGAAACGTGCGACGACCGCCGAGACGTAGGCTGGCTGCCGTAGTTGGGAGGAAAGTTGACGGCCAGGAGACCGACTTCGACCCTGCGACGTACTGTAGAGGAAGGAGCACGGACCTGCTGTGTACAGAAGCGGCGAGACGCGACATCCTAAGGCGTGGGCTTGTGTTTCTGGATGGTGAACGAGGCGAGAGCCTGGACCAGGAGCTACAACCCAACTGTCATCCTAGGATAGGTGAAGTAGGTGTTTACAGTTACCCTCCCATTTCCCCTTTAGTTAGCTATATATATTCTTGTCAGGATATTTTATATGTCGTGAGCAAGTCTCACTTGAGTCTAAGTCACAGAGTGCACAGTATGTGGTGAGCCTGCCCAGAGCGCTCACAGTATCAGTTTACATATATATCTATGTGTGGGTGTGTGCAAGCACCAAGATTCATCAGAGAATTTACTGTGACTATTATTAATTTACAGAGAGTATTATTATTATATATATTGGTAGTAAACCAGATATTGGTGTGTTGATCTCTATAATCTATTGATATAAATGCCTGTGGCTTGATCTCTATAATCTATTGATATAAATGCCTGTGGATTGATCTCTATAATCTATTGATATAAATGCCTGTGGATTGATCTCTATAATCTATTGATATAAGTGCCCGTGTGTTGATCTCTATAATCTATCGATATAAATGCCTGTGTGTTGATCTCTATGATCTATTGATATAAATGCCTGTGTATTGATCTTCATGATGTATATATATATATGCCTGAAATTTGATTACTGATTTATATATAACATGACTGTGTACTGAATAATATCATATACGTGAAGTGCTTGCCAGTGATATCTCTGTGAGAGAAAGTATAGATATAAAGAAAAGTTCAGTGATCAAGTGAGAGCATTCACAGTAAATATTATTAAGAATAGAGTAATCTTTTGGTACAGTGAAAGTCACTGTGAGAGTATTGTGAATAAGATGTTGATCGTGAGGCCAGTGAAATCATGAGTAAGCCATGTGAATGTTGAATAGTGTTTTGGAAAAAGTTAAATAAACGGGGATCGTGACAGAATTAGAAAACAAGTACTAGTCTGTTCCCACGATCGCGAGGGTCCCGGCCAGCTGACATCTGACAGGTGACGCGGGGCGCGCTGCCGGTGTTACCATATTGTTGCGCTCCAGAATATTATGCTATGAATGGAGCAATTGTCATATATTATTCCTGATACAATGATGCATATATATTTCTCGTTGTCTTTTAAGTAAAATACCAAAACTCTTTGGTGTTTGATATCATCCCCTCCATTTATCTTGTGACCGTGTAATGATGTAAAGCAGAGTGACCTGCCTGATACCATATTACTGGAATTTGCTCTTGCCACAATTGCACCTGACCACTGCGGTGTTACTGGCCACCTAAAAAAAAACCAGTTGGCGACCTTGAAGGCTGCGTAAGAGTTCGGTGTCGGAGCGGGCCACAGATTGAGGGAACGATCTGTGCCCTCACTCATCTTGCAATTTAAAGGCCGGTTGTGAGACCGACTGGGGTACTCTCCGAGGCCAGCAGTGGAGCCTAGAGGATCGAGGGAAGACCCGCCGAACGAAGGTGAGTAAGGGTTATTGTTGGAGCAACCACCTGGAAAGGAGATCCAGTCTACTGTTGCTTTAACCCTTCTCTAACGAGAACACCGTGAAACCCCGACAATATATATATATATATATATATATATATATATATATATATATATATATATATATATATATATATATATATATAATATATATATATATATATATACACACTCGCCACACCTATAAAGACAACATGAAAGATAACTGTGTTCTAACACATGCACACACACACACACACACACAAATCTTATTATCAGGCTACTCACAATGACTATACAACCAAACGTTATTCACTGAGACTAAGAGATCACACATAATTGTGTTGGGTACTTACAATTGTTAGTTGAATTTCCCACGCTTCCAGTTGCAGGACGGAATAGGTGAAATTCAATCCGTAGGCGTAGACAGTGTTGCTTAGCGCAATGCTAACATTTTCAGTGCGTTTACCACCGATGAAAGGACAGTAAGGTGCTGCAACTACATGTCGACTGCGAGGGGTGTCCTCCCCCTCCACCCAGCTACCTATTAAAGTATAGCGGAAACAGCATATGCAGTAGTCCACAGATTTGGTGAAGTAGAATCCATCGCTCGCTAAATCCTGGGCAAAAGCCAGTCAAGACGCCATCCCACAAAAGTGTCTAGTCTCATCTGCTCACAACGCAATCGTTCCATGCTGCGGATGTTTTGGTGCGAAAGAGTCCATGCTGGTCGAACACTCAAAATTGTGGTAAAGACCGGACCTTTCCCGGCCTATTTATCCTCGAGAAAGGGGTGACCCATTTCGCTACCATTCATTGAGAGAACTATGTATTGGCTTAAAGGT
>WNGS01137752.1:0-11117 GCA_020271785.1 Procambarus virginalis
CAAGCACAAGGGTATTACAGTAATATTTTATTTTTTTATGCAACAATATTTTTATTAATCTTATTATTTTTTTATTTTTTTATTATTATTAGTATTATTGTTAACAAGATGAGTGAGGGGGGGGGTTAGTTAGTTTAGTTCATTTATTATGCACCCCATACCCATCTTGTGGGCGGTAGTGGAAAGGGTTACAGAGGCACATAATGGGCTCAGGGACTGAACCCCACAATTCATTTAGCTAAGCAAGTTACAATCTTGATGAGCTAGTTACAAAATTCAATATAAGTCGTCACATCAACAATGGGTTCGAGATCGACCTCAAGTACAGGTTCTAAATTAAGCAACTGACATATGTGGAGAGCTAGTGTCACAATTTATATGTTTGTCCTGCACACCGCCCCCCATCCAGTGGGCAGCGGTGGATAGGTTACAATCACTCAGTTACTACCTACAGTTAGCAAACTGGGGATATTTGGCTAAAATTTCTGGTAGCAGATAATTTTGAATGAAATATTTACACATCGCTGGAATATTGGTTATAGAATTGTCTCTAAATTCACGTATCTTTTCGCACTCCATCACATAGTGACGGAGGGTGTGCGAATAATTTTGTTGACACAGTTTACACTTGCAGGCGATGAGTCACAATAACGTGGCTAAAGTATGTTGACCAGACCACACACTAGAAGGTGAAGAGACGACGACGTTTCGGTCCGTCCTGGACCATTCTCAAGTCGATTGTGATGAGAAAGATTGATTGATTGATTGATGAAGATTAAGCCACCCAAAAGGTGGCACGGGCGTGAATAGCCCGTAGGTGGTGGCCCTTTTGAGCCATTACCAGTATCAAGAGCTGATACTGGAGATCTGTGGAGGTGCGACTGCACCCTGCGTGACGGGAGATGTCTCCCGTGGTGATGAGGGAGTAGAGACAGGCAATAAATAGGCAAGAGAGAGCTGAGGAGCAAAGTAAGGTGTAGTAGAGGGGATAGTAATAATAATAAGAGCTGCAGAAGGCCTATTGGCCCATACGAGGCAGCTCCTATTAAAACCACAGAAAGAGAAGGAGATAGGAATAAGAAGAGGATAGCAAGGGAGCGTAGGAGAAGAGAAAAAGAAAAGGAAAGAGAAAGAAAGAAAATAGAAGGGGTAGGCTTATGTTAGGTCACGTTTGTTAGAAAGATTAGAGTATTTGAGTATATACTGTGAAAGGGAAGAGTCCACAGCAACAAAGCCAGGACTCAAGTTCATGTTGGGTACATTGTGTATCAGCCGATTCCACAAGTCTCAAGACTGTTGTACTCAACTATCCCCTCTACTACACCTTACTTTGTTCCTCAGCTCTCTCTTGCCTATTTATTGCCTGTCTCTACTTTCTCATCACAATCGACTTGAGAATGGTCCAGGACGGACCGAAACGTCGTCGTCTCTTCACCTTCTAGTGTGTGGTCTGGTCAACACAGTTTACATTTGGTTAGGTCTACATCAGCAGATAATGAGAATTCCCAGAGATACTTGTAACCGAGTCTAAGCCGAGCAGTAGTAACATCTAGAAGGGGGGGGGGGTAATGGTTCACATGTCCACATTCCAATGCCCGCTCCCCAGGGCTGGGGGTGCGGGGGTGTACAATAAACTACCCACCTCCGGCGGCAGCTTGTCGAAGGCGGAAGTGGAGCCTAGGCCGTTTGTCATGATAATTAGTGATGGCTCTTATTTTGATTATGAGTCCGTAATCCAGTTAAGCCTTTATTCTTAATTTATATTACAATGCTGGTAAAATACGCTTCTTGATGATGAGTATAAAGTACAAATGAACTTATGGTGTACCCTATACTCACAGGATGAGTATAGGGTACACAATGAACTTCCACTCACATGTTGTACTCACCTAGTTGTGTTTGCGGGGGTTGAGCTCTGGCTCTTAGGTCCCGTCTCTCAACTGTCAATCAACTGGTGTACAGATTCCTGAGCCAATGGGCTCTATCATATCTACATTTGAAACTGTGTATGAAGTCAGCCTCCACCACAACACTACTTAATGCATTTCATTTGTTAACTACCCTGACACTGAAAAAAATCTTTCTAACGTCTCTGTGGCTCATCTGGGTACTAAGTTTCCACCTGTGTCTCCTTGTTCGAGTTCCACCCGTGCTAAAGAGTTTGTCTTTGTCCACCCTGTCAATTACCCTGAGAATTTTGTAGGTGTTTATCATGTCTCCCCTTACTCTTCTGTTTTCCATTGGTCTTACATAAGTGGTGTACAGGGTCCTGAACGATTCCTTACACAAGTTTCTAAAGGCAGTTCTTATATTGGCCAGTCTAGCATATGCCGCTGATGATATCCTTTTGATGCGGGCCTCTGGGGACAGGTTCGGTGTGATATCGACCTCCAGATCTTTCTCTCTATTTAACTCTTGCAGGATTTCACCTCCCAGATGGTACCTAGTGTTCAGCCTTCTGCTCCCTTCGCCTAATTTCATTACTTTACACTTTCCTGAGTTGAACTTTAGCAGCCATTTTCTAGACCATTCCTCCAGTTTGTCCTGTAGTCTCTGTCTATCTTTATCTGTTTTGATTCTTCTCATAATTTTTGCATCATCAGCAAACATTGAGAGGAATGAGTCTATACCCTCTGGAAGGTCGTTTACATATACTAGAAACAGGATGGGTCCGAGTACAGAGCCCTGTGGAACCCCGCTGGTGACATCTCGCTACTCTGATGCCTTCCCCTTCACTGTTACTCGCTGTTTCCTATTACTTAGATACTATCCCTTATCCACTGGAGCACCTTACCTTTTACTCCTGCCTGTTGCTCCAACTTTTGTAACAGCCTTTTGTGAGGTACTGTGTCAAAGGCTTTCTGACAGTCCAAGAAAATGCAGTCTGCCCACCCTTCTCTTCCCTGCCTAATTTGTGTTGCATAGTCATAGAATTCTATTAGGCCTGTGAGGCACGATTTACTATCTCTGAACCCATGCTGGTGGAGAGTTACAAAGCTGTTTCCCTCCACATGCTCTACGAGCCTTTTCCTCGCAATCTTCTCCATCACCTTCCATGGTATACAAGTTAGGAAAACTGGCCTGTAGTTCAGTGCCTCTTGCCTGTCACCCTTTTTGTAAATTGGGACTACATTAGCTGTCTTCCAGCTTTCCGGAAGGTCTCCCGTTTCCAGTGACATGATGGGTATGAGTTGCACATGAAACTATCGCGCAGAGGATGAGTATGGAGAGCAAAGTAAACAAAGATTCACACGATGAGAAAGGGTTGCACAATGTCCTATGACTCACAGGATGAGTATGAGGTGCACAATAAACTACAGGTCACAGGATAAGTATGGGCTGCACAATAATTTACAGGTCACAGGATGGGTATGGGGTGCACAAACAACTGGTAACAGGATGAGTATGGGTTGCACAATAAATTACAGGTCACAGGATGAGTATGGGTTGCACAATAAATTACAGGTCACAGGATGAGTATGGGTTGCACAAACTACTGGCAACAGGATGAGTATGGGTTCACGTAATGCGACTGTTCACCAAGCAGTAAGTAGGTACTCAGGAATTAGTCAGCTTGTTGTGGGGGTTGCATCCTGGGCGGGGTCAGTAATTCGACCTTAGGGATGACCTTGATAAAAGTCTATCGTGTATGAATATACTGTGGCTTCCTGTCCCCAACACAATGAATTGTTATAGTTATAATATTATGATTTATAATTAAGTTCTTAAGAGCGATCCTGTGTCATAATTAACATACGTCTATCTTTACCTCAACATTTTATAAGTTAATTTCTGTCTGTATATGATGATGATCATATACAATTAAGGTAGCATTGCAACTTTATAGGAAATTGTTAAATCCAAAATATATCATGGTTCTTATACTTGAGATATTGTTGCAATAAACGTTTGAAAACAAAGTTTATATCTGTATTTAAAATATAAAACATTTTGCGTTTATCAACGCATCTCTCCGAATTACAATTTTTTTCTGAATTGTGAAGCCTGTATTGCCCGCCTGGCAGGACACTGATGCATTGGAAGTTTTCATGTGTCCGGACACCGGCGATGGTGTGGTATTGGCTATATATTTAACCATATCTTGGGTTTCATTTAAGATATATTTTCCTTGAAATGTAGTCACATTATCGTCTACATTTGTGTTTATGCTGACATATAGACCTTTAATGTTACTTTGCATATATGCAAATGAATTACACAATTGATTCACTTGTTTGCAGGCCTTCACACTCCCTTAGATAGCCATCTCGTAACTATAAAAGGCATATATCTTCACTTTCACTTCAGTTATATTTATGCTAAAGTATTAACTTACAGCTTATATTTCTGTCTTTGTTATGACAGAAAACTTCATTTATTACAGTATCTAGATTAAATTAACATTGATTTTTGAAAGATCATAGTTCCCATCGATAGGGAGAGCGTCGGCCAAGAAACCTTGTTTAAAATATGAATATCTTTCCTGTCTAATAAGATATAATCTCTGTGATGGATTCACAAGAATTATTTGATCTCTGCCTTTCTGATAACTTATAAAAATATAAGTTTTATTTGTGAATCTCTATTAATTAAATAATATATCAGAGAGCGTGTTGGGTTCGGTGTTCTGTGAACGAAAACGACATGGGTAGTTTAAGTAGCGAACGCATACAAACGAATAACGATAGTATCTATGTAACAAAATCATTGTCCTGTGGAGTTGATTTAACTTTCAGACACAATTTTTAAAAATAAATATTAAATGTTTTGTGGCTGTTTATGAAAGATATTATTACAAATACCCATTCTACTTGTTATTATCATTAATTAAATTTGCGACAATTTGAGCAAAGAAGTGCGACGACTGGGTCACTGTGTACAGGAGGCTGCTATGGCAGCAAACACTCTACAGGCGACCATATATCTTGGATAAGTCGCTCCACAATTTTGTCGCTTGGACCGTCGACTTCCTACGGCGTCACCTGCTACATATTTACTTCGAATTTCGATATGAAATTACATTATTTCAGAGTGAAAATAGGTTTGATCATGTTCTACGTGCAGCACCAACATTACAGTAAGTAAATATACCTTATATCTTCATTACTTACGTAATGCTAGGAGGATTTGGGTACATTTGGGTAGATTTGGGTAGATTTGGGTAATTCTACGGACCGGGGAGAGGGGTTTTTGTATGATGGGGGGGGGGGGAAATAAAACAACATTACTTATATTTTATTTTATTAAACTACAAAGGAAATATTTGTTTTGTTTTAAAGAACTACAACAGGGGAAAGATTCCCTCAACAAATTACTTTTAAAGAACAGCTGTTGTTGGTGCTGCTGCTGCTGCTGCTGCTGCTGTTGCTGCTGTTGCTGCTGCCACCGCTGCTGAAGCTGTTGGTACCGCTGACGCCACTGCTGCTACCGCTGACGCCACTACTGCTACCTCTGCTAGAGCTGCTACTGCTGCTGTATTAACAAAGTTTTCGATTGGGCAGCAGAAAATAACATGAAGTTTAACGGTGATAAATTCCAGGTACTCAGATACGGCAAAAATGAGGATCTTAAACATAATACAGGGTACAAAACACAATCGAATCTGCCCATAGTAGGAAAACAGCATGTCAAGGATTTGGGAATAGTGATGTCTGACGACCTAACGTTTAGGGAGCATAACCAAGCAAGTATTGCGTCAGCCAGAAAAATGATAGGATGGATTACGAGAACCTTCAAGTCCAGAGATCCCATCACAATGGTTGTACTCTTCAAATCACTTGTGTTGTCCCGTCTTGAGTACTGCTCAGTACTCACATCCCCCTTTAGAGCAGGAGAAATTGCTGAAATTGAGGGAATACAGAGAACATATACAGCACGCATAGACAAGATAAAGCACCTAAATTATTGGGATCGTCTCAAAGCTCTCCAAATGTACTCACTAGAAAGGAGACGAGAGAGATACCAAATAATATACACATGGAAAATACTGGAGGGACAGGTCCCAAATCTGCACAGTAAAATAACAACGTACTAGAGTGAATGACATGGAAGAAAATGCAGAATAGAACCAGTGAAGAGCAGAGGTGCCATAGGCACAATCAGAGAACACTGTTTGAACATCAGAGGTCCACGGTTGTTGAACGTCCTACCAGCGAGCATCAGAAATATTACAGGAACAACCGTAGACATCTTCAAGAGGAAACTAGATTGTTTCCTTCAAGGAGTGCCGAACCAACCGGGCTGTGGTGGGTATGTGGGCCTGCGGGCCGCTCCAAGCAACAGCCTGGTGGACCAAACTCTCACAAGTCAAGTCTGGCCTCGGGCTGGGCTTGGGGAGTAGACGAACTCCCAGAACCCCATCAACCAGGTAACCAGGTATGGTTACGTCCCTGGTACTTAAATGTACTAAGTCCTCTTCTAGTTTTCCCTGTGCATGGATCCGTAACCTACTATTAGTACTCATCTCGACCCTTAAGTCAACCACCAAAGATCCTCCGCTCCACTCAGCCCACAGGTCTTGATGAATGTCATATGTCTTTACGAATTTTCCTATCGGTCTCAAATTTCGTGTCAGTTACTCTAGAATTAAACCTACAGAACGCCCATGATTCACCGTGCAGCATGCAATATTCCACACAAGGAAAATTCTTGTTTCCCCTATCTCCCTAGGAGGGCGGAAGGAAATAATAAAATAAATTCCCACCCTCAGTTCTAACTGGCTAAGGTCATTAATTCCATGTACCGGGGGGGGGGGGGATGATGGACCTCGGAGTCGCTAATCCACGCCTATGACCGCTTTATCCTTAATCCCCTTAATGCGTAATATCCCGTCCCCCCCTACCAAGGGGCGCACAAATTCAATGAGTACAAATACACAAATCACAATACAAGAATCCCATTTAACATTTCAGGTTAATATAGTACTCTTAAGAGTATAATAGTGTACATCCACCGCACTAGATTTTAACCCATTAACGTTCCAAGATAATATCCTCACTCTACTTTCATCTATGATTAATAATAAAACTACCATTGCCCTGTCCGTCACATTTCACGGGATACGAGTTTTTCTTAGACACTCTTCCATCACCGTAACATTTTTGCTTTCTCCTCACTTGCACAACATCTACTAACATCAAAAGTAATATTATTCATATCTATTTTTTTTTAATTCTGTATACCGTTTTACTTTAACCTTTGTTTCAACATCTGTCACTACAGAAGGTTGAACACCGCTAACACTACTAGAAAGTGCCTTTTCGTGACTATCCTCTATCATCAATACGTCATGTTCTTCCTTACTTTCTTCCACACACGTTTCACTTTCCATTTCACGTCCTGTTTCACTTTCCATTTCACGTCCTGTTTCACTTTATATTTCACGTCCTGTTTCACTTTCCATATCACGTCCTGTTTTACTTTCCATTTCACGTCCTGTTTCACCACGTCTATCCTCCATAGCTAATTTTTCTAATGTCTCGATCCTCTTGTCTATTTTTTTTTTTTTTTTTAGATATTCCAATATTTGAGTACCAACCTCAGGCCGAGTTCACTATATTGTCCTGAACCTTGTTTCCACAAGGTTTAATTTTTTCAGCTGCGTTTTCTACTTTCCCTAGGCTCGCCTTAATTGTCTCCGCTCTTTTTTCACACATATTGTTCATAGGGGGCTGTCATTGGCTTCCAGCTGTTCCTTCTATGTTCCTGCTGCACAATCTTTCCTTCCTTCGAGGATACATCTATCCTGCTTGTAGCACCCGTCCTAGAGTCTCTCAGATGAGGCTTCATGCGGCATAGATAGGAACCAGCATTGTGGCTGCCTCGACAATTGCAACAAGATGGGACGATTTTTTCAACGTTTTTAATCTTGACTCTACACTAAACTATCAACACCTGGGGTCAAACTGGCATTTCCAAGCCATACAATTATTAGACAGTTAATGAACTCTGAAGCACCACGAGGCTGTTTATAAAAATATCAACAGTTGATTGGGAAGTTTTCATGTTTTTAAACTGTTTAATAAATGTTATCAAAGCCGGCAAAAATTGAGGAAAGATGTACACGTTTGTAAGTACTTGCGTAACTGCTTCGTGTTCGGGCCCATGATAACTATGGGGTGCACAATAAACTAAGACTCTCAGGATGAGTATGTGGTTCAAAATATATACTTTAATAACAAAATGTGAAACTATATTTTTATGTTTCTGAATTTCTGATGATATAGACTATATATGGTTTATAATTAAGTTAAGAGTTGTATTTGTGGATGCCATTCCAAGGCTTTGGGCCTTCTTTTGAAAATTACCTGCTTGTGGCTGACATATGTAATCTGACTGTGTCAGCCATAATTCACCTAGACATCGATCCTGCGTCATAATTAACATCATCAATAAAAGATGATGATAGAGTGCAATTCAGGTATCTTTGCAACTTGATAGGAAATCGTTAAGTCCTAAATATATCTTCGTTCTTATACTTGAAATATTGTTACATTCAACGTTTGAAAACAAAGTTTATATCTGTATCTTTAATAAAAAAAACATTAATGTTTATCAGCGCATCTTTGTGAATTACATATTTTATCAGTATTGCGCAGCCTGTTTTCCCCGCCTGGCTGGACAATTTCAATTTCTTTCTTTATTATGCACCCCATACCCATCCCGTGGGCGGTGGTGTAAAGGATTACAGAGGCACATAATCGGTTCAAGAACTGAACCCTCTAGTTCGTTTAGCTAAGCAAATAACAATTTTTGACGCTAGTTACAAAATTATTAATGTTATATACACATGTACACACTCATACATACATGTACATATACATATATATATATATATATATATATATATATATATATATATATATATATATATATATATATATATATATATAATATATATATATATATATATATATATATAATTAGATCATCGGTACAACTTCGTTCCAATAGGGTCTGAGACCCTAGGCCCATGGGGAGAGAGTGCAAGAAGGTTTCTAAAGGATCTTGGTTCCAAGCTCATTGACACCACAAGAGACCCTAGAGCGGCAAGTTTTCTCTTTCAGCGCCTCAGTGTCGCGATCCAGAGGGGGAATGCTCGCTGCATCCTCGTTCCTGCCCAACGTCGGAGGAGTTCGAGGAAATCTACAGCCTCTAGGAAGCGAACTATTTTTGTGTCCTCTTAATGCTCATTTTTTGTAAACAATCAGATATGTAACTGTATAACCTTGCTTAATAAAGTGTACACCATAAAAAATGGGGGTGGTAGGAGAAGCGAACACCCTCATGTATTCAGAGTTAAATGGCAAGTTTTTCCCTGAATGCTCTGTGTTCCCTTCTCTGAGGCTGTGGGTCCCTATAATTGCACCAGAGGTGGTACCCCCCTATATATATATATATATATATATATATATATATATATATATATATATATATATATATATATATATATATATATATATATATATATATATATATATATATATATATATATATATATATATATATATATATATATATATATATATATATATATATATATATATATATATATGTCTCATTAAATATGACCGCATATTCTGTATTTACTAACTTCTGATTTAGGGCTTCTATCCCTCTAACTATTTTCTTAGCATCACGGCTTAGCTGAAATAGGAGTTCTCCAAAACTCATTTTCGTAATTTCCGGGTGAAGAAAAGAGGTAAATTACTATGAACTGACTCAAATGAACTAATTGACCTAAAAAGACATCTAGAGAGAGAGTCAGTACTCCGATTCACACATGAAAATAGTGAAAATAACAGTCTGCCATTCTTGGATGTACTAATAACAAAAACAGGAACCTCTTTAAGCACCAACGTATATACCAAGCCCACCAACATAGGATTATGCCTGAACGGTAGAAGTGAGTGCCCCCAAAGATACAAAGCCAGTGTTCTCAATGCTTATATTCGTCGAGCGCTTACCCACTGCTCTGAATGTAGCAACGTGAGTAGAGAGTTTGAAAGAGTAACTCAGGTATTGGTGAACAACGGATATAGCAACGCGGAAATAAACGCTGCTATAAGAAGACACTTGGACCGCTGGTATAATCCAGAACCTAGAGCAGAAACCACAATACCTCCAATAAAATTATACTACAAATCAACCATGCACAGTGAACATATAAAAGAGGAAAGAATAATGAAAGAAATAATCCGTAAAGGAGTAAAAAGCACTACTCCTAACCAAAACATAAACCTGATAATATTCTATAAAACAAGAAGACTTCCGAACTCCTTATCAAAAACAGCCCGAAGCCGACAGAGAACCCTCTACAGCAGTCAAGCGTTGTATACATGTACACTTGCCCCCACGAAGAATGTAACCTTCATCTAAGTACATAGGTATGACGTCGACCAAGCTGACGAGGCGTTTGACATGCCATCTTCAATCCGGTGCCCCTAGGAACCACATGAGACAAGCCCATGACATCACCCTAACAAGAGAAATGTTGAGCAAAAATACATGCATAATAGACAAACACAAGATGCAACAAGATTACAAATTCTTGAAGCAATCCACATAAGAATAGAACAACCTACCATGAACACCCAAATCACGGAACTATTACCCTACCCACAATGAGAGTAAGGACAAGACCAGAACATCGTAGGTGCTGTCACAGTGAGAGGTTGTGTTGGCTGGAGCTCCGATTTAGCGGCGTTATTGTAGCAGTGATGGAGGGATTACTGGAGGAATTGGTGAACTTGGTTGGGGCTCTGAGAGCAGAGGTGGATTCCTTACGAGAGGAGGTGCGACAGCTGAAGCGTCGGGGGGAGGCGGAGAAGACCAAGATAAACAAACCTCGTCATGGAGAGTCGTTGGGGACAGGGGTCTTAAGAAGACCTTGACAAGGCCGCCTACAAACGCCCTGAAGACGGCAAATTCATTTGCCGTGTGGAGGACGAGTGCTGTGGTGATCCAGCGGTTCACTCCGAAAGAAATCAGCAAGGAGCGGCGAAGCGCGGGCCCTCAGGGCGCTCAGAAAGTTAAGGAGTACCGAGGCGAGTTTTGGTTGTGGGAGATTCCCAGGTGAGGTATTTAGACAGAACGTTTTGTGCCAGAGATAGGGGGAA
>WNGS01137760.1:0-23901 GCA_020271785.1 Procambarus virginalis
TGACAACGGGTGTGTAGTGACGCTACGTGTCCTGTTGTTGACAACGGGAGTGGTAGTGACGCTACGTGTCCTGTTGTTGACAACGGGAGTGGTAGTGACGCTACGTGTCCTGTTGTTGACAACGGGAGTGGTAGTGACGCTACGTGTCCTGTTGTTGACCACGGGAGTGGTAGTGACTCTACGTGTCCTGTTGTTGACAACGGGGCGGTAGTGACGCTAACGTGTCCTGTTGTTGACAACGGAAGTGGTAGTGACGCTACGTGTCCTGTTGTTGACAACGGGAGCGGTAGTGACGCTACGTGTCCTGTTGTTGACAACGGGAGTGGTAGTGATGCTACGTGTCCTGTTGTTGACAACGGGAGCGGTAGTGACGCTACGTGTCCTGTTGTTGACAACAGGACTGGTAGTGACGCTGCGTGTCCTGTTGTTGACAACGGGAGTGGTAGTGACGCTGCGTGTCCTGTTGTGTACAACGGGAGTGGTAGTGACGCTGCGTGTCCTGTTGTTGACAACGGGAGTGGTAGTGACGCTGCGTGTCCTGTTGCTGACAACGGGAGTGGTAATGACGCTACGTGTCCTGTTGTTGACAACGGGAGTGGTAGTGACGCTACGTGTCCTGTTGTTGATAACGGGAGCGGTAGTGACGCTACGTGTCCTGTTGTTGACAACGGGAGTGGTAGTGACGCTACGTGTCCTGTTGTTGACAACGGGAGCGGTAGTGACGCTACGTGTCCTGTTGTTGACAACGGGAGTGGTAGTGACGCTACGTGTCCTGTTGTTGACAACGGGAGCGGTAGTGACGCTACGTGTCCTGTTGTTGACAACGGGAGCGGTAGTGACGCTACGTGTCCTGTTGTTGACAACGGGAGCGGTAGTGACGCTACGTGTCCTGTTGTTGACAACGGGAGCGGTAGTGACGCTACGTGTCCTGTTGTTGACAACGGGAGCGGTAGTGACGCTACGTGTCCTGTTGTTGACAACGGGAGCGGTAGTGACGCTACGTGTCCTGTTGTTGACAACGGGAGTGGTAGTGACGCTACGTGTCCTGTTGTTGACAACGGGAGCGGTAGTGACGCTACGTGTCCTGTTGTTGACAACGGGAGTGGTAGTGACGCTACGTGTCCTGTTGTTGACAACGGGAGCGGTAGTGACGCTACGTGTCCTGTTGTTGACAACGGGAGTGGTAGTGACGCTACGCGTCCTGTTGTTGACAACGGGAGCGGTAGTGACGCTGCGTGTCCTGTTGTTGACAACGGGAGTGGTAGTGACGCTGCGCGTCCTGTTGTTGACAACGGGAGTGGTAGTGACGCTACGTGTCCTGTTGTTGACAACGGGAGTGGTAGTGACGCTGCGCGTCCTGTTGTTGACAACGGGAGTGGTAGTGACGCTACGTGTCCTGTTGTTGACAACGGGAGTGGTAGTGACGCTGCGCGTCCTGTTGTTGACAACGGGAGTGGTAGTGACGCTGCGCGTCCTGTTGTTGACAATGGGAGTGGTAGTGACGCTGCGCGTCCTGTTGTTGACAACGGGAGTGGTAGTGACGCTGCGCGTCCTGTTGTTGACAACGGGAGTGGTAGTGACGCTACGTGTCCTGTTGTTTACAACGGAGTGGTAGTGACGCTACGTGTCCTGTTGTTGACAAGGGAGTGGTAGTGACGCTGCGCGTCCTGTTGTTGACAACGGGAGTGGTAGTGACGCTACGTGTCCTGTTGTTGACAACGGGAGTGGTAGTGACGCTACGTGTCCTGTTGTTGACAACGGGAATGGTAGTGACGCTACGTGTCCTGTTGTTGACAACGGGAGTGGTAGTGACAGATACTTCACAGATGGATCAGTAAACCAACAGGCACAATAAACTGGAGCTGCAGTTAAAGCAGGAAACTCTGTAAATAGTTGGAGACTCTCAAATGGGTGTTCATTAGTTCAAATGTTCGACTTTAGAAACAGAGATGCTAGCTATTCAAAAGGCTTTCGAACCAACCCGTCCTTTTAAAAATAACGTCACTTTTCGCTCGTATGCGCGCTATGGTCAAATTTGGACGTAATTTGAAATGAAATCGACTCACAAAAGTTTATTTTTATTTTTATTTATACACATACAAGAAGGTACATTGTGAATGTGGGGATACATAACTTGGTAATTACAATCTTGTAAAGTCACTAGCACGAGCAGCGTTTCGGGCAGGTCCTTAATCTAAAAATTTTTTTTAAGTAGGTAAATACTTGCAAAATTTATAAAAAAATGAAAAGAGTTACATGGCAAGAAAAAAAAATGAGAGAAAATTGTAGGTACAGTATATTAAAGCACTTAGGTAGCTAAGATTGATTGCAATGACAGCTTGAATGGTAGTTCAAGCTGTCATTGGTACAACAATGGTACAAAAATTGGTACAACAATGGTACAAAAATTGGCTTGAATGGTACAAAAATTGGTAGGCACAATACAGAATATGGCTAGCACATAAAAGAAGACAGCAATGAACACAAAGATAAGGTTGTTTGGGTTAAATACATAAAAATTTCCTTTTAAATACCTTTCGTCAGTCCCTCACACTCTCGCCCCACAGGTCTGTGTCATACTGGACACAATGGATAGCACACTGGGATGAACTTACCAATGAAGTACAGACTCCACACCTTCCCTACTCTACCGACACAATTCCGACAGTTAGCAGACTGTCGTGACTTCTAGGTGACAGGGTCTTTCTTCCTGTCTGTCTGTCACTCTCAGACCGGGTTGCTCTACCGACTGAGTTGACTGGGCTGAGGCCTCTTCAGCAGCTGTCAAACCTCGCCCCTCTCTGAGTACTGAGTCACTGACCTGCTCGTTCTTCAATCTCTCAGCGACCGTTCGTTTGTCTGAACGATCTTCCAACAGCCTGAAAGATTGGTCCAAAATATCCACTTCACTTGTGGGAACCACAGCTACCTTAGCCTCACCACTGGCAACATCTAGCAGACGTTTACCTTCCTGAGTGGTGTTAACCCTCGCGGGTCTGGCTGGTGGACAGGTCGTGGCGGGATCAGCTGATCCGGGCCACACCCGTCTCACTGGGCTCACCCCCGTTTTCTGTGAAATGAAAGAAGGAAAATTGCTCTTTTTTCCTTTTACCTCATGCACCTGATCTTTCGCCTGACAAGAGGCGACCTTGACTTCCTCAGCTGGCGGCCGTGTGACATCACCGTCAGCTGGTGAGACCCATCTGAGTCCCTCTGAGTCAGTTCTCGTTTTCTGTGCAATAGGGAGAGAAGGATGGATCCGGTTTCCTTTCACCTGTTGCGCCTCTTCTTCTGTCTGGGCGGCGGTGATCTCTGCTCGACCGGCCGGCTGACGCTTGGTGTCAACGCCAGCGGGTTTAACCTTCCTCTCACCTGTTCCTGTTTCCGCTGGGTCATTTCCACAGGACAGACCCACCTGGTTCTCTATACCAGGAGTATTACCTATCAAAAGTCCATACACTGCCTTCCTACTTAGTGCAGCTTTGATCTTACCTTTGATATATGGGGTGTCTACCAACACGGACACTTCTTCCATGTCCTTACCAGTGCCATCTGGGTACTGGACACGGAGGTTTCGACCTGTCCTACTCTCAGGCCCAACCAAACTGCTCCTGACCATGTTAACTGTAGCACCCCGGTCTCGAAAGACACTCGTCCATTGTCCATTAACTCTTCCTCTAGTTAACTCGAGTGTGTGTCTTAGGGCATCACCTCCCACGGTACTCATGCCTGTAACTTGCACCTTGGTCACCTTCTTAGTCTTACGCCTAGTGTTGCTCGGGCACTTAGCTGCTCGGTGACCTGTCATGCTGCATGTGAAGCACCTGGGTCCCTTAACCTTGGGTTTCTGTTGGTGTCCCTTAGACTTACTTTCCTTAGGTTTGGCTCCTGTACTTGGAGCTTGAGTGAACTGTTCAACCTTTGTCACACATCGATCTAGGTATGCATCCCTAGGATCGATCTTCTCCTCTCTGGCAATAGAGGAGGTATCTCTACTTCCAGCGCCGGTACCTCTGAGCTTGGCGCGGTAGGAGGGGTTTGACTCCCCGTCCTTGCCTGTGATTGCACTCTTGCAATTTCCAATCTAGTCAATCTCTCGTGGTGGGCATTCCACATGTCGGCCACAAATTTGGCCTTATCCACTCCTGCAGTTCCATAGCATCAGCTTGAGCTGCAAGGTACTGTAAAGTGAATTCCTCCTGGGGTTGTTCAGTCCCCATCCTGCGCAAATGTTCTGGTATCCGATTGACTTCATATGAAACGTTTCTGTGGCCCAAGGAATCAGTCCTTAGCCTAGGCTGGGGTCGCGACTCCCCTTCCTTCTCCTGGGGTGGACTCAATCCCACACCCCCTGACATACCGACTATACCACGGTCGGCTAGGGAACTCCCTTGTCCCTAGATCACTTCTGTTTGCTCTTTCTAGAAGTACACGCTGTACATAGGCATCTTGATCCTCAACATACTGCCGACATTCCTCATCTGTGCGAATGTCTCTATCCTTTGGCAGCACGCCATACCTAGCCGCATACAGATACATGTACTTAAACCTATATCCTCATCCATTCTGTGTGTGTGGTGTGTGTGTACCTAATCCTGCTAACCGACAACAAACACACCACACCACATATTGTTCTGCAATGTTCTGCACACCTTTCTTCCTAGGTTTCTCGACTTGATGAGTCTTACTTTCCTGATTATGAATCAAAAGTCTACGGCCCCACGTTGGGCGCCACGTTGTGAGAGTTTTGGGTGACTTACATAGTAAGTTGAAATAAATGAATTGGTATAAGGAATTGAGCTCGGAAAATTTCTAAGAATTTTCTCTATTCTTTAACCTTTATTCCTGTCGTGATATTCAACTAGGTCCCTGAGGAAGGACTTGCTTAGCTAACACACCAGTGTAGTAAGCAGCTCATTCCTCACTTTGGGACCCTGTACGAACAATTGACTAGGCGCGAGCAAACGCCGAGACCCCAATGAAATTGAAATCCCCTCCACTTGGTCGTCGACCTTCGCTAATCGCCGAAGCGAATCTAACGAGTAGGTCCTGGGCTCTCACAACAATAATTTATTGTTGTGTAGTGCCGTATATTTGATCCAAAGCTCAGAAATAAGTCTCCAATAGTCGAGTGTGAAGAACATTTGCATAACAATAATAATGTGTGGGGGTGTAACGAAAAGACAGTGTTAACATAACAACTTAGTTTATTCAATAAAGTACTAACTACTACACACAAAACAAAAGAATGTCAATGACGTTACTCGAAATCCTTCCTGTGACACTATCAATGACAGCTAGACACCAGCCCCTCGGACTGCATAATGAACTAACTCGAACATAAGCGTGCCCACAGAGGAATCAACAAGCAAGCAAGAACTAACAGATCTATAATCACAATTACAACAAATGACACAGTGAGTTCTGAAACACGTCTCCAGTAACCTCCTAACTGTTCTACGCCTCAGTGCAGTCTACACCTGCAATAGCGGTTGCAATGCAATCAAATCAGTAGCCTTTCAATGACATCAATAACTAATGGGTTCACTGGCAACTCCAGCACCCTTCCTCAAATTAATCTTTACGTTAACACTTCGTCCCACGGACGATCAACAATCAATACAATTGATTTACGTTAATAACAATAACATTTACGTTAATTTAATAACCTTCTTACAACTGTCACTAGTAACGCGGAAATTACACAACACTCTACCCGTCGAGCATTCAGTGAGAAAATCCCATTAATCCCTGTACTACAAGACAGCTGATTAATCTCTTTACTAGTTACGTTAATTTACGTTAATCGGTTACTAATCACTCAGCGATGGTAAACTCTGATTTACAATGTCCAAAGTGCTAAGAGAACGGTAATCACTCGTGATTACCTTTAGAGTAATTAATTACTATCCTCAAGATCAATAATTAAACAGTTAAATACGCAACCTTTCACACTGGCTCAGCAATTTACATTAAGGTATGAATTCCGTCTGAGCCTTCCATACTCAGACCAATTCAGGTGGCTAATAACAGTAATTAGGCACCACGTTTACGTTATTCTAAATGACGTTACTCTTCCCACGAGTCAATCAAGTGCCGGTACTTCCGGACATAAATAACGACGTTACGTTAATGGAACAATGTAGCCTTCGTGTGAGTCGATCAACAAGGATCGAGATTAATTACTTTGACTTCCTGAAACACGTCAATTACCCGGCCCACTGACCGTTAATTACGACAGACAATACTCTAATTCTTATCTGGCTGGTGGCTAGGCTCCTTGAGACTACCGTAGCTGCTTGCAGGAAAGTAAATTAACCCAACGTATTCTACGTTACTCATATTGTAAAAGAACAAATTCTCTTAAGCAATGGGCGTTCCCTCGGTTACGTTATATTAATTGCCTCGCAATCACCTCACTGAATACTGGACTTCGATGTCCTACCAGATAAACAGAGAATATATGTATATCCAAGTACTCGTCTACAGCCGAGTTCACCCACGACAATGTCAAATCACACTAACAAATCACAGTGATTTACGTTACAATCCGGTTGCAATGACAATACTGCAGAACCTAGTAAAATAACATACAGGACATGAACCCTCTAGAACACTGCCCCCACAATGACTTTACTGAACTGCAGTTACCCACGGTGATTGCTCAACTCTAGCAACAATCACTAACAATGACAACCCCTTTGCAACAACACACACGGCAAGTACTCTAATTTCCAAGTATTAGAATACTGCTCAACACTTACTTATTTACTGTTGCAAATGACCCCAGTGCTCTCAATAACCCCTAGAACATAGGTCCCAAATTTGCAATAACCACACAGTAAATAACACAATAACACTGGGCACCGTGACACTACGATTATATATATATATAATTACTGCTGACACATGTAGCCTACAGCTATCAAACGTTATTGGGAACACTAAGGAGATCTCGCACTCCTAAATCACATGGGTGAGTGATTTATCGATCACGCATGCCGAATAAACACTCCCGAGTTTTACGTTACTCGACAGAGCGAGGGCTGTCACTCCCGACAGCCTCGTCACTCACCAAATTCTACCAAAATTACGTTAATACTGCAACCACAATATGTATATATATCACACTTCTCACGGCCCTGGGAACAATACAGAAATTAAAACCACACTGTGGGCCACTCCACAATAATCATTGCCAGGAATCACTGACGTTACCACATACCTGAGCGCTCAGTGTTGAAATTCCACACCTGCAAGACTACACATGAAATGATATCACTCCGTCCCACGGACGATCAAGAATGAATAATTACCACAATGGAATAATATAATACATGGACATCCTCTCAGTCCTTGGCTAATCTATGTATATACTCTGTTCCCGTGTGTACCCACACACACACACACACACTGTACGTCTGTGCTCACAAGACGTACGTCCCTCAGGACTGACACGATGACAAGGGTGATTATCTCCTCGTCCACACTTCACTTCACCTACAGGTGCTGCGTGACAATGCGACGGAACACTTGACCTCGAATTCAAGCTTTAGAGACTACTAATCACCAGAAATACACACATAGGTACTTACATTCATACTGCCGGCTTACACACACCATTCCCATACATCAGGCACCCCGCTATGGGTGGCTGGCTCAGTGGTGGTAGGCTGGCTTGGTACCTCCGCGGTATCGTTCGTACAATGGCGCGCACCGAACCCTCCCACAACACGGCTTGTTTCGTACCCTCGACCCACCGGTAAGTGAAGCGTTCGTACACAGGTGACGCGCACAATGATATCGTCTTAAACAAACATGGGAAATCTGCCTTAAAGCACTAACACTTATTTCCCCGTTCCCATCGACTGCTACAGAGCACTAGCAAGTCTAATCATCACTGGTATGGGATCTACGAGTCTGTTACTGCTCGTATGCACATTACCCCACGATCCCAGACCGATCACAAGATCTTCCCTACCCACTGTACACTGTCTTTTCCCCTCCAAGCGACGACTTCGGCCGGATTCTGTGACGACCGCTGTCGTAGATGAAGCAGGAGGTGCAGCAGCTGAGTAGTTAATTAAGCCACCCCGACGCCCTATACACAATTCGGCCGACTTGAGCATAGGAGCGTCTTGACAGGGTGATGGCTCCTCCAGAATGACGCTCACACCGTCGATTCCCGCGTATTCCTCGGAATAACCAATGAGAGGAAGGCATACTGGGGCCTACCCCTCTCCTCCAATCAGCGACGGTGTAGCATAGCCCCTAGGGCAACTCCAAGATGGCCGACCAACATGGCGGCTCAAGATGTTTACTAAGATGGCGTCTGTTTCCATGGCGACGCTCAAGTGGCTAGCGAGCGGGGTGGCCCGCAGCTACCCACGCCAGGCCTAACTGTTTTCCCGCGCAAACTAGAGTCTCGCCCTAGCTATACAATGAGAGATGCTATCGGCTCTATCTCTGTCCACAGACATGCTACCACGGCCACGGTAACATTTCTGGACTGCTGATGACTGGGGCTCTCACGTAAGCCCAAACACTAGATGTTTCGGTTGCTGGTTACCAAAGTTAAGTCCGCACACTTAACAAGTGCACTTAACAAGTGTACTGGCCTCCCACAGGCATAAGAGCACTATTGTAAGTGAGCTGGTGAACCATCCCCTCACAACTAGAGATGGTTTTTCCAAGTGCTTTTCATATTGCCTTTTGCTTCACTGAATCTACACATAATATGCAAGTTTTGCCTTTCTTATGATACTGGTAAGCATTGATGAGTACCTTTTAGCTACTTCCCTTGAAACTACCAATCCTAAGTTTCTTTTCATATTCATGTTTCTTGTTGATTGGTTAGAATGCCACTTGTGAGCCATGGATTGTTTATCTTTTGTCAGTTACTTGCTTGGTAAGAAGGGGACAATGAAGGCTGTAGAGGTTAAGAGTTTTGGAGAGGAAAGGTTAGCTAATGAATTTATATCCTGGGTATTATTGAATTCAGAATCCCAGTTAATATTGTGAAGTGCATCTGTAAGATTGCCTAAAGCTGATTCACTGTGTAGCCTGATGAAAGTTTCTTGCTTTTTGGTGGTGTTATGTCCATGTTCGCTATGAGAAGGTAGGATAGTCGGTCAGTTGTTCTGTCGTAGATTATACCAGATACAAGGGGAGCTGTTATGTTTGTCCATATGTGATCCAAGGTAGTGGCTGATGTTTGAGTGACTCGGTAGGTTTGGTGATTGTGGGGATTAGCATACAGGAGCTCATGCTGTTGAGGAAATAGTCAACTTGAGAGCAATTTTGTTGACCCAGGTCAATATTAAGTCTCCTCCCAGAATGATGTGGTTTTTGTTGAGATTGTTGTTAATAATAAGATTCCTTAGGTTGTCTGAGAAAGAAGCTATGTTAGTATTGGGAAATCTATAGATGGCTCCAATAGTCAAAGAGGATTTAAGGGATTTAATTGTAAACTGAGCAAAAGTATATTCGCAGTAGTCATCTCTGTCACTAATAACACTGTTGCAGATAAATGTATCTCGGTAATATATAGCTGTGCCACCACCTTTTTTATTAGGCCTACAGTTATGAATGGCTTTATAACCAGCTAAGTTGTAGAGTTGGGTATAGTCTTTATTTAGCCAAGTTTCTGTTAAAATAATGAACGATAAGTTAGTACCTAGTGCTATGAGTAATGCATTTATATCGTCAAAAAGTTTACCAAGTGACCTAACATTTGGTTGTAAACTGATAAACAGGTGCTATTTTGGAGTTTGGTTTTAGCCTGGTGTGCTGTGAAATACTTGCAATAATGATGATCAAAGTGCTGGTTGGTGTAGATATGAGACGGAAGATTTAGATCAGGATCAATATCAGTGTGCATAGTGATGCAGAGGGATCACGGTACAAGATACACGATATAGCAAAACACAAGAATAGAAGAGGACCATATTTTCTCCACAAGGCGATAAGTACCCCCACATAAACTTTAACAAATAAACATATGTAATATTATAAATATACTGTATACATATTATATATACATTTATATAATATTATAAATATATGCATATAATATTATAACATCACAAACCCAACATGGAGGTGTGTGGAGGCTGCCATAAGGCACTTCGGAAGACTGTTGTAGGCATTGTATGTAACATTTGTAACATAAGATTTCACCTGAGTTGTACAGGATTACCTACACAATATGCAAACCGGGAAGGTACCTACTGGATCTGTGAAAGTGACAGACAGGTGTGGGAAAACATTGCCAAACTAATGAATGACATTCCTGAAGTACACAGGCTACAATTCACACAAAAACTACCAGAAATATATGCAGAGTATATAAAGACAGCAACGAACTCTGAGCACAACCCAGGGATTGAGAATTTAGAGAGTCAAAGTAGCAATGTAGAAGGACATAGCGTCGAGGTACACAAAAATGAAGGCATTATTGTAGAGCAAACTGGTGATATGAATAAGGAGATAAAAAATGAGACGAATGAGAAAGACGAGAGCAACAAGGCGAAAGATAAGGGTAATACCGAGAATAAATGCAGAAACGAGAAAGTTGGAACAAAAATCACAGAGGTAGCCAAGTCGTACACGGATACAAACAAGAATATTGCAATCACAGATGAAAATATTTGCAGGTATTATGCAAAAGGACAGTGCAGATATGGGCCCAGAGGCACGGAATGCTCATTCATGCACCCACGGAAGTGCCGGAACTGGTTAGGGAAAGGCAGATGTCGTTTTGATACTGAGTGTAGATATTTTCACCCTAAGCTATGCAAACTCTCAGTTAATGAGAGGAAATGCTACGATCTTCATTGCCCCGATTTCCACGTCAGAGGTACACAGCGCTATATAAGAGAGGAAGTCCAATATAATAGCCCTGAACATTTTTTAGAGGCAGGCAGAAACAGAGGGAGAAACAGACAGGCAGAAACGTGGCAGGAGTACGGATGGAGAGGGGGAAATGCCCGAGACTGGACTACATTTCGTCATCAAGCCCACACATACTACACCCCCCAACTACACACAGACTACCACACTCCCCAATATCACTTCCAAAACTGGACAAACCATTGCCACAACAACACACCCTGGGTCAGGGTAGAGAGGAGGGAGAACCACCAAAACCTTCCAGAAGTGACACACAATATGGACAATCATTCATTTTTGCGAACATTCAAGGTCTAAAGCCAAAGTCAAGGAATAAAGTCAAGTTCATAAATGGTCTCCTATTAGAGTCAAACTCCATATTTGGGGCATTCACGGAAACTCATACAAAAGATTACATGGATGGTGAAATCTGGATTCCAAATTATAATTTATACAGATGTGATAGAAAAACTAGGTCAAATGGAGGAGTAGGTCTGTATATTAAAGAGGACCTGGTATGCACAGAACTACTAAACTCAACTAATGAGGTGGCAGAGGTACTTGGAATTAAGGTAGAGAAACTAAACCTAATTATTATTTTAATATATAAACCGCCAGATACAACGGTTGAGGAATTCACAGAGCAGATGCACAAAATAGAGAACATACTTGATGACCTAGCAAACCCAGCTCCAGATATTATCTTCCTTGGAGATTTCAATTTACCGAGTCTAAGATGGAGAATGGCAAACACAAATATCATAGCAGGGAATGACCCGGGAAATAACCAGCCACAGGTCAGAGAACTTTTGAGATTCTGTGACAAATTCTCGCTCAATCAACAGATTACAGAACCAACTAGGAACGAAAACACACTAGACTTGTTATTCACAAACAATGATGAACTAATCAGAGACATAACAATCTCAGATACTTCATACTCAGACCATAAGCTCATTGAAGTGCGAACTAGCATAAATAACGGTAGTAGATCTAAGAGACCCAACAAGCGAGAAGGAATATTCAATCAATTCAATTTCAACAATAAGAGGATTGACTGGGAAAAAATAAATGTAGACCTTTCAACCATTCAATGGGAGACGGTCTTAAGCGACAAAACTCCCACACAGGGAATAGCTCAACTGACAGCTGAAGCTTACAAGGTCTGCTTGAAGCACGTGCCGGTGAGGAGGGGCAGAAAGAGGAACACTCTAGAAAGAGAACGCAGACGACTGTACAGGAGAAGGAAAAAAATAACGGAAATGCTTCGGCAGACACAACTATCACAAGCAAGGAAAATAAGCCTAAGCAGGGAGATCGAAGAAATCGAACAAACGTTGAAGCGATCATATGAGTCTGAGGAAATAAAATTGGAACTGAGAGCTATACAAGAGATAAGGAAAAATCCGAAATATTTTTTCACATACGCTAAATCAAAATCCAGGACACGCAGCGTCAATACCACTCCCGTTGTCAACAACAGGACACGTAGCGTCACTACCACTCCCGTTGCCAACAACAGGACACGCAGCGTCACTACCACTCCTGTTGTCAACAACAGGACACGTAGCGTCACTACCACTCCCGTTGCCAACAACAGGACACGCAGCGTCACTACCACTCCTGTTGTCAACAACAGGACACGTAGCGTCACTACCACTCCCGTTGCCAACAACAGGACACGATGCGGGGTGGATGGTAGAGCGACGGTCTCGCTTCATGCAGGTCGACGTTCAGTCCCCGACCGTCCAAGTGGTTGGGCACCATTCCTTCTCCTCCGTCCCATCCCAAATCCTTATCCCGACCTCTTCCAAGTGCTATATAGTCGTAATGGCTTGGCGCTTTTCCCCCGATAGTTCCCTTCCCGTTGTCAACAACAGGACACGTAGCGTCACTACCACTCCCGTTGTCAACAACAGGACACGTAGCGTCACTACCACTCCCGTTGTCAACAACAGGACACGTAGCGTCACTACCACTCCCGTTGTCAACAATCCCGAAGTTGTATGTCAACTTTTGGTCAATTCTTTATAACAGTATTATAATATACAAGTGATATAGAAACACGAATTATAAGGGAAAAAGTACTAAGCCAGGATGACTATATAGCTCTTTATTATATTATTATAATTACAATACTATAATTTATTATACAGAATTTTTTCGTTTTACAGAATAATACTCTTTCAGAAAAATACAGAAAATACACTTTATTATACAGAAACACAAGTAAATAATTATCAAAGGCGGCACCATGCTGGGAAGGCCAAAAGAAAAAGAGGACCTTGGGGCATATTAAGGAGTGTTTCAGAGACGCGACACAGGTCTGTGGAGATGTTTACAAGATCACTTCACTGTTTCTGTTGCTTATGTCGATGGGCTGTGTGTTCTTTCTGTTCGGAATGGACTTTTTCTGTGGTAACAGGTCTATCGATGCATCCGGTGTTCGGCCTAACACCGGATAGAACTTCATCCCTGGTGAGGATAGGGGTTGCTGCTGCGCTCCAAGACAGCTTTTTCTGCTGTGAAAGTTATATTGGTGTATCGGAGGATATCGTCTCCGATAATGTATTCGTCGTCATACTGCTGGAGGATATATACATCTGTGTGGAATATAAGGCCTTGGAATTTTATCTCTGCATTCCTTATAACGTGTTTTGTTCTTAATGTTTTCCCGTGCAAGTTTTTTATTTTTTTCATTTTACACGTTTCAATTTTAAGGCCCAGTTTTCTGGCACGACGTCTGCTCATAGTTGTTATGGGCGAACCAGTGTCCAGAACAGCCTTAGATCTCTTGCCGTTGATTTTGGTCTTGAGTCTGATGGAATCGTAGTTTGTGACAAAGTACTTCGTGTTATCCGGCAGCTTGTGCTGTTTCACTGGCCGTATTATTAGTCGAGGATTTTTCATGTCATTAATTATTGAGCAGTTATGTGCAACTAAAATATCCATGCCCAGTATGGCCTCATCTCCGGGTAAATCATCAACATAGATCTCTGCATCCAAGGATAAATTTACTTTCCGGAAATAAGGTTTAGCTTTCAGGACCCCCTTGAAGAACTTTGAGAAGTCCATTGGCTTCCACTCGTTGTCATTTATGTCTATGGACTGCATTTTATTTAACCGCTTAAAATCCTTTCCCATTACGGCCTCCAAGCCATATTTTTTCATTACGGAAACCGTAACGAAGGTGTCGCATGAGCCGGTGTCCACTAAGAATTGTATTCGTTGGCCTTCTAGCCGTACAGATACAAACAAGTTAGTGCCGACCCGGTGAAGAGGGAGGGACACCTTTCTTGGTGCTCGTTTCTTGCGTCCCATTGTTGCGTTTTATACTTAATTGTCGTCACGAAGCTCTACCTGAAGCTTATATCCGTGATACAATTTTATTTAGTTAGGCAGCAATAATGTTTAGTTAGGCTGCAATAGTATTCATTTAGCTATAGTTAATATTGTTGTACTTCATATAACTGGCAGTAAAGTCGTGGAGGAGAGTGTACAGGAGGAGCCACTAGGTGGACCTGGGCCGCATAGTAGCGGTGATCCTCCAGGCTTGGTTACTTTTGGTAATTACTTATTCGGGGGTTCATTATAACAGAAAGAGCGGACCAGGAGCTGGAGTACAACTTTATGGTGAGGATTAATGGTTATTGTCAACGGGAAGGGAAGGAAACTATGAGGAGAAGCGCCAAGCCACCACGATTGTACAGTATAGCACTCCCTGTTGTTGACAACGGAGTGGCAGTGACGCTACGTGTCCTGTTGTTGACAACGGGAGTGGCAGTGACGCTACGTGTCCTGTTGTTGACAACGGGAGTGGCAGTGACGCTACGTGTCCTGTTGTTGACAACGGGAGTGGCAGTGACGCTACGTGTCCTGTTGTTGACAACGGGAGTGGCAGTGACGCTACGTGTCCTGTTGTTGACAACGGGAGTGGCAGTGACGCTACGTGTCCTGTTGTTGACAACGGGAGTGGTAATGACGATTCGTGTCCTGTTGTTGACAACAGAAGTGGTAGTGACTCTACGTACCCTGTTGTCGACAACGGGAGTCGTAGTGACGATACTTGTCCTGTTGTTGGCAACGGGAGTGGTAATGACGATTCGTGTCCTGTTGTTGACAACGGGAGTGGTAATGACGATCCGTGTCCTGTTGTTGACAACGGGAGTGGTAGTGACGCTACTTGTCCTGTTGTTGACAACGGGAGTGGTAATGACGATCCGTGCCCTGTTGTTGATAATGGGAGTGGTAATGACACTACGTGTCCTGTTGTCGACAACGGGAGTGGTAGTGACGCTACTTGTCCTGTTGTTGACAACGGGTGTGGTAGTGACGCTACGTGCCCTGTTGTCGACAACGGGAGTGGTAATGACAATACGTGTCCTGTTGTTGACAACGGGAGTGGTAGTGACACTACATGTCCTGTTATTGACAACGGGAGTGGTAGTGACACTACGTGTCCTGTTGTCGACAACGGGAGTGGTAGTGACGCTACGTGTCCTGTTGTTGACAACGGGAGTGGTAGGGACGCTACGTGTCCTGTTGACAACGGGAGCGGTAGTGAACGCTGCATGTCCTGTTGTTGACAACGGTAGTGGTAGTGACGCTACGTGCCCTGTTGTTGATAACGGGAGTGGTAGTGACGCTACGTGTCCTGTTATTGACAACGGGAGTGGTAGTGACACTACGTGTCCTGTTGTCGACAACGGGAGTGGTAGTGACGGAACATGTCCTGTTTATGACAACGGGAGTGGTAGTGACGGTACTTGTCCTGTTGTTGCCAACGGGAGTGGTAATGACGATCTGTGTCCTGTTGTTGACAACGGTAGTGTAGTAGTGACGCTACGTGTCCTGTTGTTGACAACGGGAGTGGTAGTGACACTACTTGTCCTGTTGTTGACAACAGTAGTGACGCTACGTGTTCTGTTGTTGACAACGGGAGTGGTAGTGACACTACGTGTCCTATTATTGACAACGGGAGTGGTAGTGACACTACGTGTCCTGCTGTTGACAACGGTAGTGACGCTACGTGTCCTGTTGTTGACAACGGGAGTGGTAGTGACGCTACATGTCCTGTTGTTGACAACTGGAGGTAGTGACGCTACGTATCCTGTTGTTGACAACGGGAGTGGTAGTGACGCTACGTGTCCTGTTGTTGACAACAGGAGAGGTAGTGACGCTACGTGTCCTGTTGACAACGGGAGTGGTAGTGACGCTACGTGTTCTGTTGTTGACAACGGGAGTGGTAGTGACGCTACGTGTCCTGTTGTTGACAACGGAGTGGTAATGACGATCCGTGTTCTGTTCTTGACAACGGGAGTGGTAGTGACTTTACGTGTCCTGTTGCTGACAACGGGAGCGGTAGTGACGCTACGTGTCCTGTTGTTGACAACGGGAGTGGTAATGACGATCCGTGTTCTGTTCTTGACAACGGGAGTGGTAGTCACTTTACGTGTCCTGTTGCTGACAAAGGGAGCGGTAGTGACGTTACTTGTCCTGTTGTTGACAACGGGAGTGGTAGTGACACTACGTGTCCTGTTATTGACAACGGGAGTGGTAGTGACGGTGCGTGTCCTGTTGTTGACAACGGGAGTGGTAGTGACACTACTTGTCCTGTTGTTGACAACGTTAGTGGAAGTGACCGTAATTGTCCTGTTGTTGACAACGGTAGTGACGCAATGTGACCTGTTGTTGACAACGGGAGTGGTAGTGACGCTACGTGTCCTGTTGTTGACAACGGGAGCGGTAGTGACGTTACGTGTCCTGTTGTTGACAACGGGAGTGGTAGTGACGCTACGTGTCCTGTTGTTGACAACGGGAGTGATAGTGACGCTACGTGTCCCGTTGATGACAACCAGGTATCTTTACCCTACTATAGGTCATCTGTATCCTACTATAGAGTATCATACCCTATTATAGTTTATCTATACCATATTATAAGTATCTATACCCTACTATAGCATCTATTCCAAAATATAGGGTACCTATACTTACTTATAGTGGAATAGCAGGGTATAGATACCCTATAGACATGGTAGCTATGCCTTACTATAGGGTATAAGAACATAAGAACATAAGAACATAAGAACAAAGGCAACTGCAGAAGGCCTATTGGCCCATACGAGGCAGCTCCTATTTATAACCACCCAATCCCGCTCATATACATGTCCAACCCAAGCTTGAAACAATCGAGGGACCCCACCTCCACAATGTTACGGGGCAATTGGTTCCACAAATCAACAACCCTGTTACTGAACCAGTATTTACCCAAGTCTTTCCTAAATCTAAACTTATCCAATTTATACCCATTGTTTCGCGTTCTGTCCTGTGTTGATACTTTTAATACCCTTTTAATATCCCCTTTGTTATGTCCATTCATCCACTTGTAAACCTCTATCATGTCACCCCTAACTCTTCGCCTTTCCAGTGAATGCAACTTAAAGCTTAGTTAATCTTTCTTTATATGAAAGATTTCTAATTTGGGGCATTAACTTAGTCATCCTACGCTGGACACGTTCAAGTGAATTTATATCCATTCTATAATATGGCGACCAAAACTGAACTGCATAATCTAAATGGGGCCTAACTAGAGCAAGATATAGCTTGAGAACCACACCAGGTGTCTTGTTACTAACGCTGCGATTAATAAATCCGAGTGTCCGATTTGCCTTATTACGAACATTCATGCATTGATCCTTTTGTTTTAAATTCTTACTAATCATAACTCCCAGATCCCTTTCGCAATCCGACTCCGCAATCTCAACACTATCTAGCTCGTATCTTGTAACTATCATCATTACCTAGCCTCAGAACTTTACATTTATCAGCATTAAACTGCCTCTGCCAATCCTTTGACCATTTCAAAACCCTATCTAGATCAACTTGAAGTGATAGTGAGTCCTCCTCCGAATTAATTTCCCTACCGATTTTCGTATCATCGGCAAATTTGCAAATGTTGCTACTCAAACCTGAATCTAAATCATTTATATATAAATATATATGGCAGATGCCGGCTGGAAAGATATTGCAAATCAGATGCAATATCTTTCATAGACAACTGGGAACATTTCTATGGAAGGAATGAAATGTATGCTCGTAATGGGGTGCATCTATCGAGAGCTGGGGTTGTTGCTGTTGCGAACTCGTTGAACATAAGAACATAAGAACAAAGGTAACTGCAGAAGGCCCACTGGCCCATACGAGGCAGCTCCTATCTATAACCACCCAATCCCACTCATATACGTGTCCAACCCACGCTTGAAACAATCGAGGGATCCCTCCTCCACCACATTACGCGGTAATTGAGAACCACACCTGGTGTGGTTCTCAAGCTATATCTTGCTCTTGTTAGGCCCCATTTAGATTATGCAGTTCAGTTTTGGTCGCCATATTATAGAATGGATATAAATTCACTTGAACGTGTCCAGCGTAGGATGACAAAGTTAATTCCCCAAATTAGAAATCTTTCATATGAAGAAAGATTAACAAAGCTTAAGTAGCATTCACTGGAAAGGCGAAGAGTTAGGGGTGACATGATAGAGGTTTACAAGTGGATGAATGGACATAACAAAGGGGATATTAAAAGGGTATTAAAAGTATCAACACAGGACAGAACGCGAAACAATGGGTATAAATTGGATAAGTTTAGATTTAGGAAAGACTTGGGTAAATACTGGTTCGGTAACAGGGTTGTTGATTTATGGAACCAATTACCGCATAACGTGGTGGAGGTGGGGTCCCTCGATTGTTTCAAGCGTGGGTTGGACATGTTTATGAGTGGGATTGGGTGGTTATAGATAGGAGCTGCCTCGTATGGGCCAATAGGCTTCTGCAGTTACCTTGTTCTTATGTTATGTTCTTAAGTTACACTGGTAAGGATATACTTAAGTTACACTGGTAAGGATATACTTAAGTTACACTGGTAAGGATATACTTAAGTTACACTGGTAAGGATATACTTAAGTTACACTGGTAAGGATATACTTAAGTTACACTGGTAAGGATATACTTAAGTTACACTGGTAAGGATATACTTAAGTTACACTGGTAAGGATATACTTAAGTTACACTGGTAAGGATATACTTAAGTTACACTGGTAAGGATATACTTAAGTTACACTGGTAAGGATATACTTAAGTTACACTGGTAAGGATATACTTAAGTATTAATATTGGGGAAGTGGGCAGTACAAGATACAGTGTGAGTTTCAAACACAAGTCAGGACACTATGAGGATGAAATTAGGTACTTTTATATTACTTTTGAATAAGGCAATTCAATTTCTTTTTTTATTATGCACGCCATACCCATCCCGTGGGCGGTGGTGTAAAGGATTACAGAGGCACATTATCGGTTCAGGAACTGAACCCTCTAGTTCGTTTAGCTAAGCAAATAACAATCTTTTGACGATAGTTACACAATTATTAATGTCATATATACATGTACACATGCTCATGCATACATTTACATATACATACGTATACATATATAAATACATAGATACATATTTAATCACCCACACAAATACACACATCAGTAATCTTTTGTGTCACAAGTGATCAACAAGAGGCTCACAACAGTCACTATACAAGGCACTTTACATCTATGGTGAGTCACACAGTTACTAGTCTTGCTGCACACCCACCCAACTGGGCGGCAGCTTTACAGTCATGTGCTGCACACCCACCCAACTGGGCGGCAGCTTTACAGTCATGTGCTCCACACCCACCCAACTGGGCGGCAGGTTTACAGTCATGTGCTCCACACCCACCCAACTGGGCGGCAGCTTTACAGTCATGTGCTGCACACCCACCCAACTGGGCGGCAGCTTTACAGTCATGTGCATGCATTACCAACAGTAATGCCCGAAACGCATTTGCGTTTGCCCGTTTGCCCGAAACGCATTGCGTAATAGTGGCTTTAGGCATTGTATGTACTAGCTCTATCTATAAATCGATCCACTTATGTAAAATCACTTTATGTATGTACCTTTCCTGAATAAACATATTTATTATTTATTTATTTATTTAGTAAGCAATTTTTGGATAATTCGCAAAGATCTCGGGCAGCACATCATTATGAATGAAGTACTTACACATTTCTTGGACACTATTGATGGTGTTATCTGTAAATTCCGCGATTTTTTCACATTCCATTATATAATGACGCAAAGTATGCGAATAGTTCTGCTGACAGAGTTTACATTTAGTCAAATCTACATCAGCAGATGTTACAAATTCCCAGAGGTACTTGTAGCCGAGTCTAAGCCTAGCAGTGGTAACATCTAGAAGTCTGCTAACCTTATTGGATGATCCATAGACGTGCGGTACCTCCTGCATAATAGAATGATGATAGATGCAGGAACTGGTGTGAATTTCACTTTGCCTCAAGTCTCGGAAATTTAGTTGATGTTCCTGGGATATTACTGCCCTCAGGCTGCTCAAAGGCAGTCCAAGTTGGTAATCAATTCCCTCTTTATGAGCACAAACAAGTCTTGGCCAACTCATGAGTTCTATCATGCATTCGGAGATCAGCATGGGAAGGAATCCACAGGAGACAGACTCTGACTCCATCATTGATTATTTCATTATATCTGTGTCTAGCTTCAGAGATAAGCACGTCACAGTCATGCCTTGGGGAGCTGAGGGCAGTCAAGGATGACAAGGAGTCACTTACAATTAGCGTGTTAACTTTGGATTTCATATACGCGCTCGAGTGCAAGGATTATGGCAACCAATTCTGTTTGAAGAGTGGAGGCCCAGTTATCTATACGAGCTCCACACTCATGGAAGAAGGAACTATCTCTCCTTTGTCACAACAACTGTACTTCCAGCTGCACCATAGGACTGATGCAAGAATCCATCAGTGTAAATAATCTGGGAAAGGGACCGCTCTCTGACTAAAGTATCAATTTGGCTTAAGGCATTGTACTTTGCTTCTTGTCGAAGGAAGGCTTGTTCTTTAATCAGCTTCTTGGGTGGGAAAGGGGGGACAGTAATTTGGAAAGGAGTGATCTCCCATGGGACAGGAAAGTGTTGTTGTTGTCTCTTGGCAGAGGTGATGAAAGTTATACATACTGAGCACATTGACAGTTTCGGTAATCCATTTGGAGGAATACTGACCTTCAAGGAAGAAGGCTTGGAGGGCTTCAGTGCAGGGGTTAGGGTGGGTTAGCCTAAGCATCTTGATACCAATTAAAACATTAATTTCAGTGATACAATCACTTACACATGAAATGTTCAGTTCCTTCCTCATGTTTAGTAATTTAGTTGTACGGGGGCATCCGAGGATTATCCTCATGGCTTCGTTTTGCATCTTTTCCAGCCCTCCAAGCATTCTCTCAGGCACTAGAGCAAGCATGTGTGCAGCATAATCAATCAGAGACCTAATATATGAGAGATACATCATTTTGACAATTCTCACATTTGCACCATAGCTTGGATGGTAGCCTGCCACAGCCTTGAGAGCACGGAGCCTCTCTCTACATTGACGACCCAGTCTGGCTACAACATTGCGGTACAGTGGAACTTCAATACCCAGGTATTTGTATCTGGTTACATAGTTGAGCAGAAAGCCATCATGCAACTGTGTTTTGCGAACGGCCCCACGCCGTCTGACTGGGCGTTGGTTCAGGATCTTTGTTTTCTCTACTGAGATGACTAAGCCTAGTTACTGACATGTGTGCAATACAGAGTTCAGAACATTTTGGGTGTTGGTATACCCATTGGTGTGGATCAGTATATCATCCGCATAGCTAATGATGTGTTCGCTGGGCCTTCTGGTTACTGAGTTTAAAAGTGTATTGATTAACACATTGAACAGAGTAGGACTAAGGACACCTCCCTGTGGAGTGCCAAGTTCAAAATCTCTCATTACACTCCTATGCCCTTGGAACAGTGCAGATGACTTCCTGTTGGATAGATAGCCTCTTATCCACCGTAGAAGCCATCCTCCAACATTCATTTTAGCAAGTTCGCTCAGAATGACGTGTGGGTTAGCAATGTCAAAGGCTGACTTAAGATCAAGGAAAGTGGTTTATGACCTATCAGTATGCAGGGTGAGGAATGTGGTAATACAGTGATGTACACTCTTTCCATGCGTAAAGTCATATATCTGGGGAGACAACATGTTACTAAGTCTGTAAAGGAGACGGTTGAGAACCATCCTCTCAAGACACTTACAGAGACAACTATATCAAGCAGATTAATAATTGCAACGTTGGTACTCTTTTAGGTGCGGAAGTCAAACTGACAGCTATAGGGACTTAGTATGTTGAATTTTACGAAGTAGGAGTAGAGCTGTTTATAAATAACTGTTTTCAAATATTTTTTATAATATAGGTTGATTTGATATTGGTCTGAAATTGTTTATGTCTTCCGTATCGCCTCCTTTATGAAATGGCATTACTCGTGCTTTTGTAAGGATATCAGGACAGTATGACACTAGTGATTTGTTGCATAGCAGAGCTATGGCTGGCGCTAGGGTATGGGAGGCACCATGGATGCCTCCCATAGATGCCTTGTATCCTGAATGGTATTTCACTAATGTTCCCAGCTTTGGTTTTTATGAGTGAATGATAGACATGACATCTTTCGGGCTGACTGGTAAAAGGAGAAGAGAGTTTGGTAGCTGCCTGTAAGATATGTAGTAACGTGTGTCTGGGTCTGTGGGATTTTTCTGGCAAGGTTAGCACCAGCTGATGAAAAGAAGCTATTAAATTCTATTGCCATTTCTAAATCTGTTGCAGGTGTATAACCATCCTTGGAGAGTGTTATCTGGTTGTTATGATTGCTGTTTAGATCCTAGGATGTTAGAGATGGCTTTTCATGTGCTTTTCATGTTTCCCTTTGCTTTTTTAAATCTACTCTCATAATAGGAAAGTTTCGCTTCCCTTATTATACCGGTAAGCATTGATGAATATCTCTAACTCTTAACTACTTCTTTTGTACTAGGCCAATCACAAGTTTCTTTTCTATTCATGTTTCTTGTTGATTGTTTTGAGTATGCCACTTGTGAGCCAGGGCTGTTAAATATTTTGGTATTACTTGCTTGGCGAGGAGAGGAGGTGAGTGTAGTATAGGCTTAGAGTTTTGGAAGGAAGATGGTGGCTAATGAATTTATATCCTGTGTATTGTTGAATTCAACTCTCATTAATATTGTGAAGTGCATTTGTGAGATTGCCTATTGCTGCTTCACTGTACTTGTAACCTGAAGGTAAGTTTCTTGGTATCTGATCGTGTTTAGTCCATGTGTCTATTAAAAGCGAATAACGTCGCTTTTGGCCGTTTACCAGTATGGCCGAAAGTGGACGTAATTCAAAATGAACAAAATGAAAATAAATTTGGATTTGTTTTTTTCCAACAACAGTAAGTTAAGGTCCTCTGATAGTTTAGGTGGGCAGGAAATTCTCATAAAGTTACAAAACGTTATGAAAAACGTTAACAAAGTTTCCTCTCCTAACCTTACCGAGTAAGCCAGATGACTCAAACAGAAAACGGGACAGAACATCACTGACTCTGGAAAACTTATGTCATAACCACTGAGGCACACCTCACTTCCTTCTCTGGATGACTGTGGGATAACAGCTGAATAACCAGAACATAATTTGTAGTCTCACATACAACCAAAGTGTCTTAAGCTCTGCCTTTCCTTTCCAAAGGTTTTTTATTTTTATTTTATTTTTTGTTTGTCATCTTTGCCTGTTTTTTTACTCTTATTATTTGTTCTTAGTTAATCCCGCTTGTCACTAAACTAGGCTTTTTATTACCCTGTTATATTTAAAGTAACTTGGTATTTGTTTCTTGTAATCACTTATTGGAATTAATTAATATATAATTGTTTTATAAGCATCTACCTCAGTACATAGTAAAATCTTCCACATTAATATACTTCCACTCACCCTGTTTATTTTTACACTTAGATTTATATTAGAGTAAATTTCAAGATTTACTTAGATTTACATGTCATCTTTTTTTTCTCGGAATTATCTATTTGAGCTCACTCTGTTTTCTT
>WNGS01137761.1:0-14161 GCA_020271785.1 Procambarus virginalis
TGACCCCAGTGCTCTCAATACCCCTAGAACATAGGTCCCCCACTTGCAATCACCACACAGTAAATAACACAATAACACTGGGCACCGTGACACTACGATTATATATATATATACAATTACTGCTGACACATGTAGCCTACAGCTATCAAACGTTATTGGAACACTAAGGAGATCTCGCACTCCTAAATCATATGGGTGAGTGATTTATCGATCACGCATGCCGAATAAACACTCCCGAGTTTTACGTTACTCGACAGAGCGAGGGCTGTCACTCCCAACAGCCTCGTCACTCACCAAATTCTACCAAAATTACGTTAATACTGCAACCACAATATGTATATATAATCACATTTGTCACGGTCCTGGGAACAATACAAGGAATTAAAACCACACTGTGGCACACTCCACAATAATCATTGCCAGGAATCACTGACGTTACCACATACCTGAGCGCTCAGTGATGAAATTCCACACCTGCAAGACTACACATGAAATGATATCACTCCGTCCCACGGACGATCAAGAATGAATAATTACCACAATGGAATAAAATAATATTACATGGACATCCTCTCAGTCCTTGGCTAATCTATGTATATACTCTTTTCCCGTGTGTACCCCCACACACACACACACTGTACGTCTGTGCTCACAAGACGTAGGTCCCTCAGGACTGACACGATGACAAGGATGATTATCTCCTCGTCCACACTTCACTTCACCTACAGGTGCTGCGTGACAATGCGACGGAACACTTGACCTCGAATTCATGCTTTAGAGACTACTAATCACCAGAAATACACACATAGGTACTTACATTCATACTGCCGGCTTACACACACCATTCCCATACATCAGGCACCCCGCTATGGGTGGCTGGCTCAGTGGTGGTAGGCTGGCTGGTTCGTACAATGGCACGCACCGAACCCTCCCACAACACGGCTTGTTTCGTACCCTCGACCCACCGGTAAGTGAAGCGTTCGTACACAGGTGACGCGCACAATGATTTCGTCTTAAACAAACATGGGAAATCTGCCTTAAAGCACTAACACTTATTTCCCCATTCCCATCGACTGCTACAGAGCACTAGCAAGTCTAATCATCACTGGTATGGGATCTATGAGTCTGTTACTGCTCGTATGCACACTACCCCACGATCCCAGACCGATCACAAGATCTTCTCAACCCACTGTACACTGTCTTTTCCCCTCCAAGCGACGACTTCGGCCGGATTCTGTGACGACCGCTGTCGTAGATGAAGCAGGAGGTGCAGCAGCTGAGTAGTTAATTAAGCCACCCCGACGCACTATACTCAATTCGGCCAAATTGAGCATAGGAGCGTCTTGACAGGGTGATGGCTCCTCCAGAATGATCCTCACACCGTCGATTCCCGCGTATTCCTCGAAATAACCAATGAGAGGCAGGCATACTGGGGCCTACCCCTCTCCTCCAATCAGCGACGGTGTAGCATAGCCCCTAGGGCAACTCCAAGATGGCCGACCAACATGGCGGCTCAAGATGTTTACTAAGATGGCGTCTGTTTCCATGGCGACGCCTCAAGTGGCTAGCGCGCGAGTGGCCCACAGCTACCCACGCCAGCGGCAAACCTAGTCCCTGGCACCAAGCCATTACTCTGAGAGATGCTATCGGCTCTATCTCTGTCCACAGACATGCTACCACGGCCATGGTAACATTTCTGGACTGCTGGTGACTGGGGCTCTCACCTGAGCTCAAACACTAGATGTTTCGGTTGCTGGTTACCAAAGTTAAGTCCGCACACTTAACAAGTGCACTTAACAAGTGTACTGGCCTCCCACAGGCATAAGAGCACTATTGTAAGTGAGCTGGTGAACCATCCCCTCACACCATACACAGTTTCAAGTGTAGATATGATAGAGCCCAATAGGCTCAGGAACCTGTACACCTGTTGATTGACGGTTGAGAGGTGGGACCAAAGAGCCAGAGCTCAACCCCCGCAAAAACAATTAGGTGAGTGCAATTAGGTGAGTAAACACACACACAGTAGGGGACCAATGGCTGAGTGGACAGCATGCTGGATGCGAGATCCTGTGGCCCCGGGTTCGATTCCTGGCACCGGAGAGAAACAATGGGCAGAGTTTCATTCACTCTGATGCACCTGTTACCTAGCAATAAATAGGTACCTGGGAGTTAGTCAGCTGTCGTGGGCTTCTTCCTGGGGTGTGTGTGTGTGTGTGGTGTGGGGAAAAAGTAGTTGGTAAACAGTTGATTGACAGTTGAGAGGTGGGCCGAAGGAGCAGAACTCAACCCGCACAAGCACAACTAAGTAAATACACCACACATACACACACATACACACACACTCACACACACACACACACACACACACACACACACACACACACACACACACACACACACACACCCACACACCCACACACATGTTACCAGATCGTTCGTTACGGCTCGTAACCCTGTACAGCATTAAGAAACTTGTTGTCTAGGGTCATAGAATTGCTGTAATATAGAGCGGGTCACCAGTGTAACCACATGATTGGCACAAGCAAAAATAAGGTATTTATCCCTTAGGACTAAGAAATATACATATAAATTATTATATATATATTAACAATAATATACGTACAAGATATTATATATATAACACAGATGGACAAGATCACTTATAAAAGCAAATTAAAATATTGTCTCTCTTATAATATAAATGTATGTATGGCAAAACAAATATTAACAGACTTATCTCCCAAGTTGTTATCTCTCCTGTCCCGTGCGAGTTACTGAATACTAAAACTGCGGGAGTCAAAAACATTGCTTCCGCCCCGCGGAAAATTGCCAAACTAACATTATTTAATTAAACTTACATGGAGCAAAATAATGTGACAAGAGTAATCTTAAAGTAACTTCGTAAATGGTCAGAATAACATGCATAACAAAAATAATGTAATTAAATACATGCAGTAATTAAAATAAAATAACAAAGGGAAAATATTGGCAACGCTCCCCCGCCACCGGAACTAGAAGTTCTCACGGAATGTTTCCCCCCAATGTTCAAACAATTACAGAATTCCATCAGTGATTCCTACTGATGATCATAGATAAAACCACTTTCCCACGAAATCAACCATGAACAGACAAAGAAAATCAAATCGTTCCCACGGGTGAAAAGTTAGGCCTAATTCAACATATAAATCAGGCAACACATATCTTACATACAAGTAAAGAATATTTAGATGTACATACATATAATCAGATAAAACAAGGCATATATATAAGTACAAATTAATGTAGAAGTACAAATTAAATGTATTTAATTACGTAGCTTATAGAGGTACGTAACAACACACACACACACACACCAAGAAGCAACAGAAGAATCCATGGTATAATAGGGCATGTATGGAAGCGAAGAAACTGAACAAAAGGGCGTGGAGGAACTTCCGGAATAACAGAACACCAGAAAGCAGAGAGAGATACCAGAGAACCAGGAATGAGTACGTCAGGGTGAGAAGAGAAGCAGAGAAAAGTTTTGAAAATGATATAGCAAACAAAGCCAAGACCGAACCAAAGCTACTCCACAGTCACATCAGAAGGAAAACAACAGTAAAAGAACAGGTATTGAAACTTAGAACAGGCGAGGACAGGTATACAGAGAATGACAAAGAGGTGTGTGAAGAACTCAACAAGAGGTTCCAGGAGGTCTTCACAATAGAACAAGGTGAGGTCACTGTGCTAGGAGAAAAGGAGGTAAACAAGGCGGCCTTGGAAGAGTTCAAAATTACGAGAGAGGAGGTCAAGAGACACCTGCTGGATCTGGATGTTAGAAAGGCTGTTGGGCCAGGCGGGATCTCACCTTGGATACTGAAAGAGTGTGCAGAGGCACTTTGCCTGCCACTCTCCATAGTGTATAGTAAGTCACTGGAGACGGGAGACCTACCAGAAATATGGAAGACGGCGAATGTGGTCCCAATATACAAAAAGGGCGACAGGCAAGAGGCACTGAACTACAGGCCAGTGTCCTTGACTTGTATACCATGCAAGGTGATGGAGAAGATCGTGAGAAAAAACCTGGTAACACATCTGGAGAGAAGGGACTTCGTGACAAATCGCCAACATGGGTTCAGGGAGGGTAAATCTTGCCTTACAGGCTTGATAGAATTCTACGATCAGGTGACAAAGATTAAGCAAGAAAGAGAGGGCTGGGCGGACTGCATTTTCTTGGATTGTCAGAAAGCCTTTGACACAGTACTGCATAAGAAGCTGGTGCATAAGCTGGAGAGACAGGCAGGTGTAGCTGGTAATGTTACAAAATACCGTATCGTGTTATTGCGTCGCTTAGCCCTGGTATTAAATAGCAAATTTTTCAACATTACAGGGAGAACAAGGATAACAACCGTGGAGGTCGTTAACGGTCAGCACGGTGTGGCTCGTCCGGTGGCGGGAATTCTGTTAGCCAATCAGAATCACCGGGCGAGGCAATGAGGGCTGGTCGGAGCATGAGGAGGACAAAAGTCTACTCCCCTCCATCGTGTCGACATCCAGTCGTCCCGAGTGTGTGTGTATGACCAGCTAAACCCAACTGTTCCAGTATGCTCCACCCTCACCAAGGAAAAGGACGTGAGGACCTAGCGGCATGGTAGACGTCTCTGAAGTCATGGAAGTCACCGTCTTTGATATTTTGAGGTCGGCGTTGAGGTATCACACAGTGTCCGAATAGTGGTACTAATTCCAGAAATGTGGTTGATCTATAAGTGGGAAGAACCATCGAAGAAGAACGGAATACATGCCTTAACATATATACATGTCATATATTGTATATAATGTACACTCTTATGTGTTTCGTGATATAGCCGAATATATCCATGATGAAGTTTTATACAAACTTATTTCTTGCCCTTTGTCAGACCTCAGCACCAAGTGTGTCGCACCTGACAATAGGTCATGCTGAGGCTGACACCTTATCAAATTGATGTACCCCGATTATGTTGCAAAGAAACATAAGAAAAACACTCAGAACAAACCTATTTAATGTGTTGGGTTTTTAAACAGTTCGATCCCAACACATATGGGGGCCTGTCCGAGATGATTTTTGAGCAAGACACACTGTGTACACTTGTAGCACCCATTGCTGGTCATCTAGGTATCCAGCCAGTTAAAGTTTTCATCATGGATCGTGTCCAAGAATTTATAACGAAAGAGGACCCATTGATTTTGGATAGCTGTACGAAAGAACAGCTGAAGCAAATCGCCGAACACTTTGAGATAGAATTAGTGTCGACTAAAGTGGTCTATATGAGACAAGAACTTGGAAATAAAGTAAGGTCTCGACGCAATGACGTAGGATCGGTAGGATTAGATGTGAGTGCAAAGGAAAGTGGGGAACCAGATAATGAGGAAGTATCTTCTAATACGTCTCATAGGAGTGAAAGTTTAGAATATGAATTGGAACGTTTGAAACTTGAAGCTCAAATTAAGAGGGAAGAGAGACGGTTTCAGTTGGAGAAACTGAAACTGGAGCAAGATAAATTGTGACTTGAGAGTGAACAAGAAAAAATGCGACTTGAGAGTGAGAACGAGAAAATGCGACTTGAGAGTGATCAAAAAATGCGTGTAGAATTAGAAAAGGAGAAAACGAATCAAATGGAAATCGAAGCAAATAAATATGTGGCTGCTCAGAGGCGAGGGCGAGAGGTACCCTTGGAGAGCATACCTATGCCTGCCGCATATGATCACAAGGCACGTGAAAAGGAGGTTCCGCAATTTTGTCCAGAAGAGTTTGAGTCTTTTTTGAGCATTTTGAAAAAGTCGCTAAACTAAAGCAGTGGCCAGAGGAGGATTGGGCCCAATTGGTGCAAATAAGTTGACTTGGGCGGCGAGAGAGTCCTATACACAGCTCTCTCTAGAAGACTGTAAGAATTACTGGACGGTGAAAACAGCATATTAAGATCATTTCTACTGACACCTGACTTAAGATCATTTCTACTGACACCTGAAGCTTACCGGAAGCGGTTCAAAGAAATGGTAAAGACACAGAGGAGCACATATGCTGAAACAGCCAGAGATTTGGAACGTAGATTCCAAAGGTGGATGGGTTCCGGAAAGGTAGAATCCTTCGAAGACTTAAAACAATTGATGTTAATGGAAAAATTCTTGGAGATGGTGACTCCAGACACCAAGTTTAAGGTTCAAGAAGCAGGAATAAAAACACTCTTAGAAGCAGTGGACAAAGCAGATATAATTACGGAAGCTTACAGAAGTCTCCAGGAACATAAAGAAAAAGGTCACGCAAAGTTGCTGGGTAGTAAAAGACAGTATACGTGGAACAGTGGAGATGGTCGTGGATATACTGGCAAGCCGATAGCCCGACAAAGTCAGGGGTATGTGGAATTTTCTCCGTCGGGAGGTGACGCATTCGAGGGTCAGGGAGGAAGTACAACATCGTCTAGAAATCGAGTCGGTACAGGACAATGGAGACGTGGCGAATCCTATTATAATGGACAACGTAGTTCGAGAGGGCGAGGATTCTCTTCTCAGGTAATATGCTACACATGCAACAAGCCTGGACACTTAAGTAGAGAGTGTAGGCAATGCAGGAGAGTGGTGTCCCTCACAGTAAGTAAATACAGTCGTCCGTATGAGAGTTTACCGGAGGAATTGCCCCAGGTGATGACTTTCATTACGAAAGGATATAACCCTTTCATTAGCAAAGACATGGTGAGTATTGGGGGTGAGCCTGACCAACCAGTCAAAATATTACGTGACACAGGAGCGAATCAGAGCTTAATACTGAAAATCCTGATTCCTGAGTACACATCTTGTATAAACGGACAAATAATTAAGGTACGGGGTATAAATTCAGAGATGGATATACCTGTGTGTACAGTAAAGCTAACCTCTGATTACTTTACAGATGAAGTGATGTTAGGAGTGTGCTCGGACATACCCATTCCTGGAGTACACGTGATTTTGGGAAACAGTTTGTGTGGTTCAAGTGTGTTGCCAGAGTTACTGTGCAGTGACATTCCTAACGGACATCAAAATGGTTTGGGCGACGAAGATGAAAAATGCGACAACATAACGCTCGCCAGTATTCTGGATGATCCCTCGGAAGATGATCAAATGGAAGTATATCCGGCCTGCGTCGTAACCCGAGCACAGAGTGCTCGACTAAGAGATGTGCCAGAGAAGATGGACGTATCTTCTGCAGAGGAGGAAGAGGTGGATTTTGGCCTAAAAGATTTGTTCGAGGAACGTGCAGCATCAAGTACAGCGAGAGTGGAAGTAAGACCACAATTACCATCCCACATAAAGGTAAGCAAACCAGATTTTATATCTGCCCAGAAATTAGAATTTGATAAATATATTAAGGAAGCTAAGGGAGGAAATGCTTGTATCACGTCACCCACTTACTATTACCTGGACGACGGGGTTTTGATGCGAAAATGGCGATCAGACCACGCGCCAGCTGACAAAGACTGGGTTGAAAAGGATCAAGTGATTGTACCTAAAGGTTATAGGAACTTTGTATTGGAAGTTGCCCATGCATTAGAAATGGCGGGACATCTCGGTGTCCATAAGACACTTAGGAAAATACAAGAGCATTTTTATTAGCCAGGTATGGCTGCAGATGTAAAAAGGTATTGCAAATTTTGTTTATCATGTCAGAGAGCGGGAAAACCTGCTCCAGCGCCTCCTAGAGCCCAACTAAAGCCAATTCCAGCGTTTGGGGAACCTTTTGAAAGGATAATAGTGGATTGCGTAGGTCCCCTACCCAGAACAAGAAAAGGGAACGAATACTTATTTACCATCATGTGCTCAGCGACTCGTTTTCCCGAGGCATTTCCCGTGCGAAAGATAATCTCCAGAATATTGCTTGACAGGTTACAGCAATATTTTTCGTGGGTAGGAATGCCGAAGGTTTTGCAATCCGATTTGGGCAGTGTTTTTCAATCAAAGCTGTTCCGTAAGACAATGAAGGATTGGGATGTGAAACAGGTTAGGTCATCTCCTTACCATCCCCAATCTCAAGGGGCCATTGAATGTTTTCATGGCACTATGAAGAGCCTTTTGCGAATTTATTGTGCTGAGTAAGGGGCACAGTGGGACGAGGCCATCGCCCCAATAATGTTTGCTATCAGAGATTCGGTAGTAGAGTCCTTAGGCATGACACCATTTCAATTAGTATATGGGCATACGGTGAGAAGTCAGATAGTTATGTTGAAGGACCAGCTAACAACTGAAGGTTCAAGAGATAATATGGAAACGTATGTTCAGAAGTTTAAATGCAGATTGTCCAGGGCGCGAGAGTTGGCGAGGCAAAACCTGAAAATGTCACAAGCAAACATGGCAAGATATTACAACAAAGGTACCAAAAAGAAAAGTTTTAACGTAGGTGATAAGGTATTGGTCTATCTACCTGTAAAAGGGACGGTAAATGATTCAAAATTTTGTGGACCCTATATGGTCAAGAAGAGACTTGGTGATTTAACATACATAATACACATGCCTGACAGACCGAGAAAATCCCAGATATGTCACGTAAACTTAATGAAAAGGTATTGGGATAGAGATGAGGATGGGAAGCTAGAGACTGCTGTTATGTGTGCAGTTTCCAACGAGTTTACAGAATTAAACCATAAGAGGCTAGAAAGAGCAGACGGAGCCCGAATCTCTAATTCTCAGTGGTTAAGAGATATGATTGAATCTTGACATACTTAGATGATCAAAGGAGGCAGGACATAGAGGAGATTCTCATGAAATACATATCACTATTCTCGGACGTACCGCGACGACATCGCGAAATTACGCACGAGGTAAATGTAGGAAGAGCTAGACCAATAAAGCAACATCTTTATAGAATAAATCCTGAAAAGAGAGAAATTGTGCGACGTGAGGTACAATATCTATTGGATAACGATCTGGCAGAATTGAGCGACAGTGATTGGAGCTCACCTTGTCTACTGGTGAAAAAGCCAGATGGCACACATAGGTTGTGCACCGATTACAGAAAGGTGAATTCGGTCACTGTCGCAGACTCGTACCCAATTCCTCGAATTGAAGATTGTATCGACCAAATAGGACATGCCCAGTTCGCATCAAAAATTGACCTTCTGAAAGGGTACTATCAGATACCCCTCTCAGAGTGCCAAAAGAATCTCTGCCTTCGTGACACCTGACAGTCTTTATCAATATAAAGTACTACCATTCGGTATGAAAAATAGTGGAAGTTGTTTCCAGAAAGCCATGAATAAAATCCTACAAGGAATGGTAGGTTGTACAGTTTATATTGATGACATCATAGTGTATTCACACTCGTGGGAAGAACACCTTCATCAACTAAGAGTTGTTTGATAAATTGGAAGAGGTAAATCTGACTGTTAATCTCCCAGAAAGTGAATTTGGCAAAGCAAAATTGCAATATCTTGGATACATCGTAGGACAAGGGGAGGTTGCCTCTGTCAGACAAAAAGTTGAAGCCATAGATAAGTACCCTGTGCCTAAAGGGAGACGATATTTACTCAGGTACCTAGGCATGGTTGGGTACTATAAAAAATTCTGCAGAAATTTTGCAACCATTGCGGCACCATTAACAGGGCTTTTAGTGAAGCATAAGAAGTGGCAATGGGACGAAGCCTGTCAAGAATCGTTTAATAAAACGAAATCATTGCTAACAGAAGCCCCTGTATTGGTTTCACCCGATTTTCAGAAGCCATTTTCCCTCTTTGTCGATGCAAGTGACGTAGGTGCTGGCGCTGTTTTGACGCAGGACTATAATGGAACTTGAAAACCAGTGTCCTATTTCTCTAGGAAATTTTTACCAAATCAAAGAGTGTGTAGTACCGTTGAAAAGGAAACCTTAGCCTTAGTAAACAACCTGTCCTCTTAAAAAGAACGTCGCATTTGGCCGTTTGCCCGTATGGCCGAATTTGGACGTAATTTGAAAATGAAAAAAATATGAAAATAAATTTAGGATTTTTTTTTTCAACAACAGTAAGTTAAGGGTCCTCTGATAGGTTAGGTGGGCAGAAAATTCTCATAAAGTTTCAAAACGTTATGAAAAACGTTAATTTAAAGTGTCCTCTCATAGAAAACGGAACAGAACGTCACTTTTGTGAGTCGATTTCATTTCAAATTACGTCCAAATTTGGCCATATCGCGCATACGAGCCAAAAGTGACGTTCTTTTTAAGAGGACGGGTTGTAGTAATTGCGCTACAGTATTTTGAGGTATATGTGGGGGCGGGCATAGGACCTGTTACGGCCTTCATAGATCATAACCCCCTCGTATTTTTAAATAAAATGAAGAATACCAATCAGCGCCTAACCAGGTGGGCTCTGATATTACAAGATTATAACTTAAAAATAGTACACATTAAAGGAAAGGAAAACGTAATGGCTGACGCATTATCCTGTAGTATGGTATAAAGAAAACAGTAGACAGTGTGAATTAAGACGTTTTAGAAAAGAAAATAAGAACATAGTGAAGTGATGAAGGATGGTAGAGCTCAGGAAAGTACTTGTGCATCAGCCACACCGTCCAAAGCGATGTGTTCAGAAAAAGTACCTATGTATTTTTTGTATATACTTATAAAGATAATTTGATGTTAAAACAGATTTTGTGTGCAGTTGGAGGCAAAGGAGATCCTGTACGCCATAGATCAGTGGGCAGTAGGTACAGCACCATGTCTACAAAATGATAAGGTATGTCTGATAAGACATGTCATGACTAGAATGAGTTAAATCTTTGTAGGATGAACGAAAAAGGAATAGTCCTACATTCGGTAGAGAAAATTAGTTTGGATGATCCGAAATAACACTCTTTTAAGGGGGAGGAGTCTTACGAAATTCCGTATCGTGTTATTGCGTCGCATAGCCCTGGTATTAAATAGCAAATTTTTCAACAAGACAGGGAGAACAAGGTTAACGACCGTGGAGGTCGTTAACGGTCAGCACGGTGTGGCTCGTCCGGTGGCGGGAATTCTGTTAGCCAATCAGTATCACCGGGCGAGGCAATGAGGGCTGGTCGGAGCATGAGGAGGACAAAAGTCTACTCCCCTCCATCGTGTCGACATCCAGTCGTCCCGAGTGTGTGTGTGTGTATGACCAGCTGAACCCAACTGTTCCAGTATGCTCCACCCTCACCAAGGAAAAGGACGTGAGGACCTAGCGGCATGGTAGACGTCTCTGAAGTCGTGGAAGTCACCGTCTTTGATATTTTGAGGTCGGCGTTGAGGTATCACACAGTGTCCGAATTGTGGTACTAATTCCGGAAATGTGGTTGATCTATAAGTGGGAAGAACCTTCGAAGAAGAACGGAATACATGCCTTAACATATATACATGTCATATATTGTATATAATGTACACTCTTATGTGTTTCGTGATATAGCCGAATATATCCATGATGAAGTTTTATACAAACTTATTTCTTGTCCTGTGTCAGACCTCAGCACCAAGTGTGTCGCACCTGACAATAGGTCATGCTGAGGCTGACACCTTATTAAATTGATGTACCCCGATTATGTTGCAAAGAAACATAAGAAAAACACTCTGAACAAACCTATTTAATGTGTTGGGTTTTTAGACAGTTCGATCCCAACAGTAAGGTGCTCCAGTGGATAAGGGAGTACCTAAGCAATAGGAAGCAGAGAGTTACGGTGAGGGGTGAGACCTCCGATTGGCGTGAAGTCACCAGTGGATTCCCACAGGGCTCTGTACTCGGTCCTATCTTGTTTCTGATATATGTAAATGATCTCCCGGAGGGTATCGATTCATTTCTCTCAATGTTTGCGGACGATGCCAAAATTATGATAGGGATTAAAACAGAAGAGGACTGTTTGAGGATTCAAGAAGACCTAGACAAGCTGAAGGAATGGTCGAACAAATGGTTGTTAGAGTTTAACCCAACCAAATGTAATGTAATGAAGATAGGTGTAGGGAGCAGGAGGCCAGATACAAGGTATCATCTGGGAAAGGAAATTCTTCAGGAATCAGAGAAAGAAAAAGACTTGGGGGTTGATATCACGCCAGACCTGTCTCCTGCAGCACATATCAAGAGGATAAAATCAGCGGCATGTGCCAGGCTGGCCAACATACGAACGGCATTCAGAAACTTGTGTAAAGAATAATTCAGAACTTTGTATACCACATGTCAGGCCAATCCTGGAGTATGCAGCCCCAGCATGGAGTCCATATCTAGTCAAGCATAGTTAAGATTAGCCTCCCTCAGCCAACTCCATCGGCTCTAGTGCTTGAGGACACCAACAAGGTCACAAACACTAGCCCCCCCAGCCAATGTACTGACAACCCAACATAACACATACACAAACAAACGACACATACACATATGTCAACCCATGGTGGACAGGCCACCGAACTTTCAATCCTCCTCTCTCTCTACACCCATATCCTCTTCCTGAATTTCATCTCCCCATCCCTCTACCTCCCCCATCCTTTCCAAGCCCTTTGGACATCAAAGCGTAAAGCGTAGTCAAGCATAAGACTAAACTGGAAAAGGTTCAAAGGTTTGCCACCAGACTAGTGCCCGAGCTGAGAGGTATGAGCTACGAGGAGAGACTACGGGAATTAAACCTCACTTCGCTGGAAGACAAAAGAGTTAGGGGGGACATGATCACCACATTTAAGATTCTGAAGGGAATTGATAGGGTAGATAAAGACAGGCTATTTAACACAAGGGGCACACGCACAAGGGGACACAGGTGGAAACTGAGTGCCCAAATTAGCCACAGAGATATTAGAAAGAACTCTTTTAGTGTCATAGTGGTTGACAAATGGAATGCATTAGGAAGTGATGTTGTGGAGGCTGACTCCATACACAGCTTCAAGTGTAGATATGAGAGAGCCCATTAGGCTCAGGAATCTGTACACCTGTTGATTGACGGTTGAGAGGCGGGACCAAAGAGCCAGAGCTCAACCCCCGCAAACACAACTAGGTGAGCACACACACACACACACACACACACACACACACACACACACACACACACACACACACACACACACACACACACACACAGATGCAGAACTAGGAAACGGGATTGGTTCAACAGGAATTGTGAGGGGGCCAGAGACCAAAAGACACAAAAATGGAATCAATACAGGTAGAGGCCAAACCCCAAACATACCACCAATACAAAGATGCGAGAAACAACTACATGGCAGTGAGGAGAGAGGCAGAAAGAAATTTTGAAAAAGGGATTGCAGACAAATGTAAAACAGAACCAGGTATATTCTATAAATTCATAAACAACAAATTGCAGGTAATGGATAATATTCAGAGGTGAAAATGGGAAATCGATTCACAGAAAATGAAAAGGAAATATGTGAAACATCAAACGAAAAGTTCCAAAGTGTGTTTGTACAAATGAAATCTTCACGGAACCAGATACAATAAGAATTCCAGAGAACATGGAGCACATAGAGGTGTCTAGAGACGAAGTGGGAAAAAATGCTCAAGGAGCTAAATAAGAACAAAGCAGTTGGTCCAGATGGAGTTTCACCATGGGTTCTGAGAGAATGTGCACCTGAGCTCAGCACTCCATTTCACTGATTTTTCAGGCATCCCTGTTTACAGGAGTTGTAGCTGATGTGTGGAAAAAGGCTAACATAGTTCCAATCAACAAAAGTGGAAGCAGGGAAGACCCCCCTTAATTATAGACCGGTATCATTGACAAGTGTAATTCAAAATATTAGAAAAAATAATTAAAACTAAATGGGTAGAACACCTGGAGAGAAATTATATAATATCAGACAGACAGTATGATTTTCGATCTGGAAGATCCTGGGTATCGAATTTACTCAGTTTCTATGATCGAGCAACAGAGATATTACAAGAAAGAGATGGTTGGGTTGACTGCATCTATCTGGACCTAAAAAAGGCTTTCGACAGAGTTCCACATAAGAGGATGTTCTGGAAACTGGAAAATATTGGAGGGGTGACAGGTAAGCTTCTAACATGGATGAAAATTTTTCTGACTGATAGAAAAATGAGGGCAGTGATCAGAGGCAATGTATCAGACTGGAGAAATGTCACAAGTGGAGTACCACAGGGTTCAGTTCTTGCACCAGTGATGTTTGTCTACATAAATGATCTGCCAGTTGGTATACAGAATTATATGAACATGTTTGCTGATGATGCTAAGATAATAG
>WNGS01137767.1:0-11181 GCA_020271785.1 Procambarus virginalis
ATATAATATATATAGATATATATATATATATATATATATATATATATACCACCCCCATTCTTTTGTATGTACACATATATTTTGCTTTATTTGAACTTTGTTACAAAAAAGGAGTTACATATAGGTTGCAAAGATGGTTATCATAAGTTGTCGAGTTCCTCCAGCTCCTCAGATGGTGGGCAGGAACCCTGGATGCAGTGCGCATTTCCCCTCTGTATCGCCACGCTGAGGTGCTGCAAAAGAAAGCTGGCAGCTCTAGGGTCCCTTGTTGTTTCAATGAGCCTAGAACCCAGTTCCTTCAAAAAACTGGTAGCACTTTTACCCCAGCGCCGATGTCTCAGAAGCAATGGGGACAAAATTGTAGTGGTGATCCAGTTCTCTATACTTACGGGATTTGGCTGCTTCCCTGTGGGTGGCAGCGCCACCTGGTTGTGCAACACTGAGGTCAATGTAGGTGTTAGCCAGGGTTGATACACACGTGTAGTCCCATACCAACTGCTTGCCATTCTTCCAGGGGTATATATATATATGCGGAAAATCCACAGAGAAAAATGAAAGGAGGTAACGTTTCGACTTGTTAAAGCCTTTGTCAAACCAGACTGACAAGAGGAGAAGGGAAGGGGGAGGATATATAGGCCGACACCTGACCAACCCAATCCTAGGGAAAGAATTAACCAGAGACAGGTAAAGCTTAGCTTGGAATGGTCAAAGAGGATTAAGCGGTCAGAGAAAAAGGATGAAAGATTAAAGAAAAGCCTCATGAACATGCAATAAATGAATATATAAATAAAAATTATAATGAGACATTGTAAACCTCTCTAACAATTAGAGTTTTTCTTAAACTGTTGTGCAATATTATAACTTAAAAATGTATCAAGTTTGTACATTCCAGTACTAACATTAAGAAGATTTGGACACTGACTGATTAGAGCAGACTCAATCAAATTCCGTTCCACGAAATCCCCACAATTGGTAATGCTTTTTGCACCATTCCAGTTAATATTGTGATCGCATAAATTCGTATGTAGATACAATGCATTAGACGTTTGGGCAGTTCTAATACTATAAGCATGTTGTGACAACCGCAATTGTAAGGACTTTCCTGTTTGTCCAAGGTACACAGAATCACAATCATTGCAGGGAATTGAATACACGCAACCTGCTGTATCAGGGGAGTTTTTTTATTAAATTGGATTTGATCGTACTATTAGTGAACACCAAATTTATATTAAGTTTCTTAAAAATCAAAGACAATTTTTCAAGTCTTGAAAAATTGACTTGAAAAATTGTCTTTGATTTTTAAGAAACTTAATATAAATTTGGTGTTCACTAATAGTACGATCAAATACAGGACACTACAAGCTACCTGCAGGACACTACAAGCTACCTGCAGGACACTAGAAGCCACCTGCAGGACACTACAAGCTACCTGCAGGACACTACAAGCTACCTGCAGGACACTAGAAGCCACCTGCAGGACACTACAAGCTACCTGCAGGACACTACAAGCCACATGCAGGACACTACACGCCACCAGCAGGACACTACAAGTCCACCTGCAGGACACTACAAGCCACCTGCAGGACACTACAAGCTACCTGCAGGACACTACAAGCCATCTGCAGGACACTACAAGCTACCTGCAGAACACTACAAGCTACCTGCAGGACACTACAAGCTACCTGCAGGACACTACAAGCTACCTGCAGGACACTACAAGCCACCTGCAGGACACTACAAGCCATCTTCGGGACACGACAAGTAACCAGCAGGACACTACAAGCTACCTGCAGGACACTATTAGCCACCTGCAGGACACTACAAGCCACCTGCAGGACACTACAAGCCACCTGCAGGACACTACAAGCTACCTACAGGACACTACAAGCCACCTGCAGGACACTACAAGCCACTTGTAGGACACTACAAGCCACCTGCAGGACACTACAAGCCACCTGCAAGACACTACAAGCTACCTGCAGGACACTAAAAGCTACCTGCAGGACACTAAAAGCCACCTGCAGGACACTACAAGCTACCTGCAGGACACTACAAGCTACCTGCAGGACACTACAAGCTACCTGCAGGACACTACAAGCCACCTGCAGAACATTACACGCCACCTGCAGGACACTACAAGCTACCTGCAGGACACTACAAGCTAACTGTAGGGCATTACAAGCCACCTGCAGGACACTACAAGCTACCTGCAGGACACTACAAGCTATCTGCAGGACACTACAAACCACCTGCAGGACACTACAAGCCACCTGCAGGACACTACTAGCCATCTGCAGGACACTACAAGCTACCTGCAGGACACTACAACCTACCTGCAGGACACTACACGCTACCTGCAGGACACTACAAGCTACCTGCAGGACACTACAAGCCACCTGCAGGACACTACAAGCAACCTGCAGGACACTACAAGCTACCTGCAGGACACTACAAACCACCTGCAGGACACTACAAGCTACCTGCAGGACACTACAAGCTACCTGCAGGACACTACAAACTACCTGCAGGACACTACAAGCCACCTGCAGGACACTACAAGCTACCTGCAGGACACTACAAGCTACCTGCAGGACACTACAAGCTACCTGCAGGACACTACAAGCTACCTGCAGGACACTACAAGCTACCTGCAGGACACTACAAGCCACCTGCAGGACACTACAAGCCATCTGCGGGACACTACAAGTAACCAGCAGGACACTACAAGCTACCTGCAGGACACTACTAGCCACCTGCAACACTACAAGCTACCTGCAGGACACTATTAGCCACCTGCAGGACACTACAAGCTACCTGCAGGACACTACAAGCCACCTGCAGGACACTACAGGCCACCTGCAGGACACTACAAGCTACCTACAGGACACTACAAGCCACCTGCAGGGCACTACAAGCTACCTAAAGGACACTACAAGCTACCTGCAGGACACTACAAGCTACCTGCAGGACACTACAAGCTACCTGCAGGACACTACAAGCTACCTGCAGGACACTACAAGCCACCTGCAGGACACTACAAGCCATCTGCGGGATACTACACGTAACCAGCAGGACACTACAAGCTACCTGCAGGACACTACTAGCCACCTGCAACACTACAAGCTACCTGCAGGACACTATTAGCCACCTGCAGGACACTACAAGCTACCTGCAGGACACTACAAGCCACCTGCAGGACACTACAAGCCACCTGCAGGACACTACAAGCCACCTGCAGGACACTACAAGCTACCTACAGGACACTACAAGCCACCTGCAGGACACTACAAGCCACCTGTAGGACACTACAAGCCACCTGCAGGACACTACAAGCCACCTGCAGGACACTACAAGCTTCCTGCAGGACACTACAAGCTACCTGCAGGACACTACAAGCCACCTGCAGGACACTACAAGCTACCTGCAGGACACTACAAGCCACCTGCAGGACACTACAAGCTACCTGCAGGACACTACAAGCTACCTGCAGGACACTACAAGCTACCTGCAGGACACTACAAGCCACCTGCAGAACATTACACGCCACCTGCAGGACACTACAAGCTACCTGCAGGACACTACAAGCTACCTGTAGGGCATTACAAGCCACCTGTAGGACACTACAAGCTACCTGCAGGACACTACAAGCTACCTGCATGACACTACAAACCACCTGCAGGACACTGCAAGCCACCTGCAGGACACTACTAGCCACCTGCAGGACGCTACAAGCCACCTGCAGGACACTACAAGCTACCTTCAGGACACTACAGGCTACCTGCAGGACACTACAAACCACCTGCAGGACACTACATGCCACTTGCAGGACACTACTAGCCATCTGCAGGACACTACAAGCTACCTGCAGGACACTACAACCTACCTGCAGGACACTACAAGCCACCTGCAGGACACTACAAGCTACCTGCAGGACACTACAAGCTACCTGCAGGACACTACAAGCTACCTGCAGGACACTACAAGCCACCTGCAGGACACTACAAGCTACCTGCAGGACACTACAAGCCACGTGAAACGTGGCAGGAGTACGGATGGAGAAGGGGAAATACCCAAGACTGGACTACGGTTCGTCATCAAGCCCACACATACTACACCCCCCAACTACACAGAGACTACCACACTCCCCAGTATCACTTCCAAAATTGGACAAACCATTGCCACAACAACACACCCTGGGTCAGGGTAGAGAGGAGGGAGAACTACCAAAACCTTCCAGAAGTGACACACAATATGGAAAATCATTCATATTTGCAAACATTCAAGGTTTAAAGCCAAAGTCAAGAAATAAAGTTAAGTTCATAAATGGCCTCCTATTAGAGTCAAACTCAATATTTGGGGCATTCACGGAAACTCATACAAAAGATTACATGGATGGTGAAATCTGGATTCCAAATTATAATTTATATAGATGTGATAGAAAAACTAGGTCAAATGGAGGAGTAAGTCTATATATTAAAGAGGACCTGGTATGCACAGAACTACTAAACTCAACTAATGAGGTGGTAGAGGTACTTGGAATTAAGGTAGAGAAACTAAACCTAATTATTATTCTAATATATAAACCGCCAGATACAACGGTTGAGGAATTCACAGAGCAGATGCACAAAATAGAGAACATACTTGATAACCTAGCAAACCCAGCTCCAGATATTATCTTCCTTGGAGATTTCAATTTACCGAGTCTAAGATGGAGAATGGCAAACACAAATATCATAGCAGGGAATGACCCGGGAAATAACCAACCACAGGTCATAGAACTTTTGAGATTCTGTGACAAATTCTCGCTCAATCAACAGATTACAGAACCAACTAGGAACGAAAACACACTAGACTTGTTATTCACAAACAATGACGAACTAATCAGAGACATCACAATCTCAGATACTTCAGACTCAGACCATAAGCTCATTGAAGTGCGAACTAGCATAAATAACGGTAGTTGGTCTAACAGACCCAACAAGCGAGAAGGAATATTCAATCAATTCAATTTCAACACTAAGAGGATCGACTGGGAAAAATAAATGTAGACCTTGCAACCATTCAATGGGAGACGGTCTTAAGGGACAAAACTCCCACACAGGGAATAACTCAACTGATAGCTGAAGCGTACAAGGTCTGCTTGAAGCACGTGCCTGTGAGGGGGGTAGAAAGAGGACCACTCTAGAAAGAGAACGCAGACGACTGTATAGGAGAAGGAAAAAAATAGCGGAAATGCTTCAGCAGACACAACTATCACAAGCAAGGAAAATAAACCTAAGCAGGGAGATCGAAGAAATAGATCAAACGTTGAAGAGATCGTATGAGTCTGAGGAAATGGAATTGGAACAGAAAGCTATACAAGAGATAAGGAAAAATCCGAAATATTTTTTCACATGTGCAAAATCAAAATAAAAACCTCGACCAGTATTGGACCGTTAATTACAAATGAGGTACGTACACAGAGGACAACAAAGAGATTAGTGAAAGTCTAAGAAGCCAGTATGAGGCTATGTTTAGCACACCAATAAACAACATGAAAGTTGATGACCCAGACAGCTTCTTTATGAATGACATTCAAGTTGTAGATAATATAACGGATATTACCACAAACTTGGAAGACTTTGAAAGAGAAATTGACAATATGCCCATGCACTCAGCTCCTGGGCCAGACTCATGGAATTCAATATTCATAAAGAAATGTAAAGTACCAATAGCGAGAGCACTCAGCGTAATATGGAGAAAGAGCCTGGATACAGGGGAGATACCAGTAGCACTTAAATCTGCAGATATAGCTCCGTTGCACAAGGAGGGGAGTAAAGCCTTGGCAAAAAATTGTAGGCCAGTTGCACTAACATCACACATAATAAAAGTGTTTGAAAGAGTGATTAGAGATCAAATTTCTAGTTTTATGGAAAACAATGAATTGCACAACCCAGGACAACATGGATTTAGAGCGGAAAGATTATGTCTGTCACAGATAATCAACCACTATGACAAAATTACAGAAGCCCTAGAAGAAAAGCAAAATGCAGATGTTGTATACACAGACTTTGCAAAGGCGTTCGACAAATGTGATCATGGGGTGATAGCTCACAAAATGAGGTCAATGGGAATAACTGGAAAAGTAGGACGCTGGATACTCAATTGCCTGTCGAACAGAACACAAAGAGTAACAGTCAATCAGATAAAATCGAGTCCAAGCGATGTTAAAAGCTCTGTACCTCAAGGTACAGTCCTTGCACCGCTATTGTTCCTTACTCTCATATCTGATATAGACAAAAATACACGTCACAGCTTCGAGTCGTCCTTTGCAGATGACACAAAAATCAGCATGAAAATTACCGTCTGCTGAAGACATTGAAAATCTACAAGCAGATGTCAACAAAGTTTTCGATTGGGCAGTAGAAAATAACATGATGTTTAACAGTGATAAATTTCAGGTACTCAGGTACGGCAAAAATGAGGATCTGAATCATAATACAGGGTACAAAACACAATCGAATCTTCCCATAGTAGAAAAACTGCATGTCAATGATTTGGGAATAATGATGTCAGACGATCTAACGTTCAGGGAGCATAACCAAGTAAATATGCGTCAGCGAGAAAAATGATCGGATGGATTACGAGAACTTTCAAATCCAGGGATCCCATCACAATGGTTGTGCTCTTCAAGACACTTGTGTTATCCCGTCTCGAGTACTGCTCAGTGCTCACTTCCCCCTTCAGAGCAGGAGAGATTGTTGAAATAGAGGTAATACAGAGAACATTTATGGCACGCGTAGACGAGATAAAGCACCTAAATTATTGGGATCGTCTCAAAGCTCTCCAAATGTACTCTCTAGAAAGAAGACGAGAGAGATACCAAATAATATACATAGAAAATACTGGAGGTCCAGGTCCCAAATCTGCACAGTAAAATAACAATGTACTGGAGTGAACGATATGGAAGAAAATGCAAGATTGAACCAGTGAAGAGCAGAGGTGCCATAGGCACAATCAGAGAGCACTGTATAAACATCAGAGGTCCGCGGATGTTCAACGTCCTCCCAGCGACTATAAGAAATATTGCCGGAACAACCGTGGACATCTTCAAGAGAAAACTGGACTGTTTTCTAAAAGAAGTTCTGGATCAGCCGGGCTGTGGTGGATATGTGGCCCTGCGGGCCGCTCCAAGCAACAGCCTGGTGGACCAAACTCTCACAAGTCGAGCCTGGCCTCGGGCCGGGCTTGGAGAGCAGAAGAACTCCCAGAACCCCATCAAGCAGGTATCACCTGCAGGACACTACAAGCCACCTGCAGGACACTAAAAGCCACCTGCAGGACACTACAAGCTACCTGCAGGACACTACAAGCTACCTGCAGGACACTACAAGCTACCTGCAGGACACTACAAGGCACTTGCAGGACACTACAAGCTACCTGCAGGACACTACAAGCTACCTGCAGGACACTACAAGCCACCTGCAGAACACTACACACCACCTGCAGGACACTACAAGCTACCTGCAGGACACTACAAGCGACCTGCTGGACACTACAAGCCAGGGAGTCAACTGCTGGCGGCCGTGGAGTGAAGACGTCTTGCCGACCCTCCGTGGCTGTTGGGGTTGTTTACCATTTTGGTCGCTAGGTGGTGTGGGCGTCTCGGCCCCCCCCCCAGTTTGTGTTGCTGCTCGGCTGCGTGTTGACGTGGCAAGTTTGACAGGGAGGCCTTCCCGCTGTTGTGCGTGTGAATTCCTTAGGCTTGGAGTTCACTAGTCGGGCTGGATACTCAGTCGTGGAGCTGGTTATGTGTGACATGCTTTCGTGTCCCGGTAGAGGCTGTGTTTGGTATTGAGCTTGTACTGCCCACCGGGTTGTTCTCAAGTTCGTGGGGGAGGAGGAGTACCGTGACTTCCTCCGTCGGTACGAGGGGCGTACGTTGTCGTTGCCGGGTGATGCCGGCTCTGTGGCGATCTCGGATCGTAGTGGTGCCCTGACTATGTCAGCATCCATGGTGCGCCCCTGGAGTTTCCTGACGACCTCCTACGGCGTTACTTCGGGGGGTTTGGTACTGTTGTCAGCGTGCAGGTGAACACGCTCTCCTCGGGCCGGTATGCTGGAAGATGAACGAACATTCGTATGTTGGGAATTCGCCTGTGGTCGGATATACCTTCTTCTGTCCGGCTTATGGGATACTACGTCCGGGTGTATTATGCCCGGCAGCCTCGTACCTGTTTCCGGTGTGGCCTATGGTGCATCAGGCTGCAGGGTGCTCTGCTACCCCAGCTGCTTGTCAACTTGTTCCGAGATGAGGCTTTCCCGCCACTCCCGCTGGAGGCTGCCTCTGGAGATGTTGTGGAGGTGCGCGTCCCATCGCTACTGCAGCTCCCCGGCGACGCCTGATGTTCTCCGGTTGTTGCCGGCCCTCCTCTGGGTATTGCGGTACCATCGGTTGATCTGCCTGATCCTGTCCTGTCCTCGTTGTTCCGTGGGCCTCCTGGTGCTCCCTGTGTGGCGTTGCCGTCTTCTCCCTCGTCTTTGGATGGTGCACCTGGCCCTGTGTCCGTGTCTGGGTTCCGGATGTGCTGGGTGCTGGGGTGGCTGTGGAGCCTCTGCGGTGTGTGTCCCGGTTCCCCCTGTGGTGGGGGCTGCTGCCGTTCTGTCTCAGGCGTCGGTTCGTCCGGCTCGTGGTTCCCGTGTTTCTGGGTCCGCTTCCGGCCCTGACGATATCCGGCCGGTGCCCAAACGTTCCGGCGTTCGTCTTCTGCCTGGGCCGATGTTGGTGACTTTAGTGACTGTGAGTCTTCGGGTGTTGCCGGTGTCGATACGGATACGTCCATGTCTCCACAGTAGTGGGGCGGAGGTCCATGTGCCTGCCGGTGTGGTGCCTGTGTCTCGGACGTGCCTTCGGTTCTTTCTCCGCCAGGGGTCTCCGCAGTGGGGGGTGGTGGCTTCCGCTGCCAGGGATGGTGTGGACTCTGGTGGGCGTGGCCTGGTAGTGACGTTACGGAGGGGATGCGCGCCGTTCGGATTGCTGTGTCGTCTGGTGGTGTGCCTGGGGCCTCGGGTGCCCCTGTGGTGGTGCCCTGTGGCCCGTTCGCTCCTGTGAGGGTGCGAGTTGGGGTCTGGAGGACGTGTTGCCGCGTCTGTGATGCCGGGTCACTGGACGGCGATTGCTGAGTTACAGCTGTCTGACGGCCAGAGTACTTTGGTGGTGGGCGGGTTCCCTTCCTGTCGAGCCGTGTGGCGACTACTCGCCTCGTGGGTTCTACCATTTGGGTCCCCTGCTTGCGGGTGTTTGTTGCCCGGTCCGGATGTTATGGAGTCCCGGTGGGTGGACGGGACCCTTGGCGGTGGGTGCTCTGGGAAGCATTCAATGTACGGTTCCCGCGCGCCCGGTTCCCGGGCAAGTATGTACCCTGATTTCCTGTGTATTTGCTCTGTGAAATGCTGTGTGTGCTCTCTGGCTGCTTGTTTTCCTGTTTTATTGTGCTTGTGCCTCTCCTTTGTGCGTTTCCTTGCCGTGTGGCATCTTAGTTTCTAGTGCTTGGCGTCTCTCGTTTCGCGTTTTGGTTTGGCGTTTCGCCTTTCGGCTTCGCGTTTCACCCTTACCGGTACGCCGGGGCGCATCCGATCCCACGATCGTCGTCGCCCCTAACTCAACAACAACAACACTACAAGCCACCTGCAGGACAACTACTAGCCACCTGCAGGACACTACAATTAAGCTACCTGCAGGACACTACTAGCCACCTGCAGGACACTACAAGCTACCTGCAGGACACTACAAGCTACCTGCAGGACACTACAAGCCACCTGCAGGACACTACAAGCCACCTACAGGACACTACAAGCCACCTGCAGGACACTACTAGCCACCTGCAGGACACTGCAAGCCACATGCAGGACACTACAAGCCACCTGCAGGCCATTACAAGCCGCCTGTAGGACACTACAAGCACCTGCAGGACACTACTAGCCACCTGCAGGACACTGCAAGTACCTGCAGGACACTGCAAGCTACCTGCAGGACAATACAAGCCACCTGCAGGACAATACAAGCCACCTGCAGGACACTACAAGCCACCTGCAGGACACTACTAGCCACCTGCAGGACACTACAAGCCACCTGCAGGACACTACAAGCTACCTGCAGGACACTACAAGCTACCTGCAGGACACTACAAGCCACCTGCAGGAGAACTACAAGCCACCTGCAGGACACTACAAGCCACCTGCAGGACACTACAAGCCACCTGCAGGACACTACAAGCCACCTGCAGGACACTACAAGCCACCGCAGGACATACAAGCCACCTGCAGGACACTACAAGCCACCTGCAGGACACTACAAGCACCTGCAGGACACTACAAGCCACCCGCAGGACACTACAAGCCCCCTGCAGGACACTACAAGCCACCTGCAGGACACTACAAGCACCTGCAGGACACTACAAGCCACCTGCAGGACACTACAAGCCACCTGCAGGACACTACAAGCCACCTGCAGGACCTACAAGCACCTGCAGGACACTACAAGCCACCTGCAGGACACTACAAGCCACCTGCAGGACACTACAAGCACCTGCAGGACACTACAAGCCACCTGCAGGACACTACAAGCCACCTGCAGGACACTACAAGCCACCTGCAGGACACTACAAGCCACCTGCAGGACACTACAAGCCACCTGCAGGACACTACAAGCCACCTGCAGGACACTACAAGCCACCTGCAGGACACTACAAGCCACCTGCAGGACACTACAAGCCACTGCAGGACACTACAAGCACCTGCAGGACACTACAAGCACCTGCAGGACACTACAAGCCACCTGCAGGACACTACAAGCCACCTGCAGGACACTACAGCCACCAGCAGGACACTACAAGCCACCTGCAGGACACTACAAGCACCTGCAGGGACACTACAAGCCACCTGCAGGACACTACAAAGCCACCTGCAGGACACTACAGCCACCTGCAGGACACTACAAGCCACCTGCAGGACACTACAAGCCACCTGCAGGACACTACAAGCCACCTGCAGGACACTACAAGCCACCTGCAGGACACTACAAGCCACCTGCAGGACACTACAAGCCACCTGCAGGACACCTACAAGCCACCTGCAGGACACTACAAGCCACCTGCAGGACACTACAAGCCACCTGCAGGACACTACAAGCCACCAGCAGGA
>WNGS01137774.1:0-14597 GCA_020271785.1 Procambarus virginalis
ACATGACTGTGTACTGAATAATATTCATATACGTGAAGTGATTGCCCGTGATATCTCTGTGAGAGAAATATGATATAAAGAAAAGTTCAGTGATCAAGTGAGTGCATTCACAGTAAATATTATTAAGAATAGAGTAATCTTTGGTACGGTGAAAAGCCACTGTGAGAGTATTGTGGAATAAGATGTTGATCGCGTGAGGCCAGTGAAATAATAAATAAGCCATGTGAATGTGAATAGTGTGTTTGGAAAAAGGTAAATAAACGTGGGATCGTGACAGAATTAAAAACAAGTACTAGTCTGTTCCCACGATCGCGAGGGTCCCGGTCAGCGACATCTGACAGGAGACGCGTGGCGGGGCTGCCGATGTTACCATATCGGTGCGCTCCAGAATATTATGCTATGAATGGAGCCATTGTCATATATATAGTCCTGATACATTGATGCATATATATTTCTCGTTGTCTTTTAAGTAAAATACCAAAACTCTTTGGTGTTTGATATCATCCCCTCCATTTATCTTGTGACCGTGTAATGAAGTAAAGCAGAGTGACCTGCCTGATACTATATTACTGGAATTTGCTCTTGCCACAATTACACCTGACCACTGCAGTGTACTGGACACCAAAAAAACCAGTTGGCGACCTTGAAGGCTGTGTAAGAAGTCGGTGTCGGGGCGGGCGCCACAGATTGAAGGAACGATCTGTGCCCTCACTCATCTTGCAATTTAAAGGCCGGTTGTGAGACCGACTGGGGTACTCTCCAAGGCCAGCAGTGGAGCCTAGAGCATAACGAGGGAAGACCCGCCGAACGACGGTGAGTAAGGGTTATTGTTGGAGAAACCACCTGGAAGGAGATCCAGTCTACTGCTGCTTTAACCCTTCTCTAACGAGAACACCGTGAAACCCTGGGCAATTATATAATATATATATATAGTATATATATATATATATATATATATATATATATATTATATATATATATATATATATATATATATATATATACACAGATATATATATAATATATATGTCGTACCTAGTAGCCAGAACACACTTGTCAGCCTACTATGCAAGGCCCGATTTGCCTAATAGCCAAGTTTTCATGAATTAATTGCTTTTCGACAACCTAACCTACCTAACCTAACCTAACCTAACATTTTCGGCTACCTAACCTAACCTACCTATAAAGATAGGTTAGGTTAGGTTAGGTAGGGTTGGTTAGGTTTCGGTCAATATCTACGTTAATTTTAACTCCATGAAAAAAATTGACCTCATACATAATGAAATGGGTAGCTTAATCATTTCAAAAGAAAAAATTAGAGAAAATATAATATTTCAGAAAAACTTGGCTTATTAGGCAAATCGGGCATTGCATAGTAGGCCAAAAAGTGAGTTCTGGCTACTAGGTACGACCATATATATATATATATATATATATATTATATATATATATATATATATATATTATATATTTAATATTATGATAACTATGACCGAAAAAGTATATATATATATAAATTTGTTATATTATATAAAATGTATATACTGTAAAGATATATATATATATATATATATATATATATATATATATATATATATATATATAATATATAATATATATATATATATATATATATGTCGTACCTAGTTAGCCAGAACTCACTTTTTAGGCTACTATGCAATGCCCGATTTGCCTAATAAGCCAAGTTTTTCTGAATTAATATATTTTCTCAATGTATTTTTCTTATGAAATGATTAAGCTACCCCATTTCATTATGTATGAGGTCAATTTTTTTTCATTGGAGTTACAAATTAACGTAGATATTTGACACTGGAGATATTATATATATTATTAAATATGACCGAAAAAGTAAGATTAATAATTCTAACACTTAATTTTTCTGAAATATTCTTAATGTTTCTTTTACTGTTTGATGGTAATTGAAAAATGAATTCTCCAAAATTCATTTTATTTCTAGTCTGACGCGACACTTGAGCGAGTCGTTTCGTAAAACTTATTTACATTTTCAAAGACTTTAGTTTACACACACACAACTTATACACTGAATGTTTGTTGTTGTTGTTGTTATAGATTCAGCTACTCGGAACAATTTCCAAGTAGCACGGGCTATGGTGATGCCTGTAACTTACCTGGCACACGGAGCTGGGCAAGAAGCACGGGCTATGGTGTAGCCTCGTAGACGGAGATGTCTCCGAGTGGATGTTGTTGTTGTTTGAGTCTTTTATACCTGCGTTTTGGGTGAGTTGATGTAATACAATAGTAAGGTGGAAAACAAATCTTCAATAAAACACAGAACACGGAACAATGGGTATAAGTTAAGGGCAGACTTGTAACTGCAGACGGCCTATTGGCCCATATTTCTTGAATAGCTATCTATATTGGCGCGGAGTCTTTGAAGTGGGTAGAATATAGTGTGTGCATTAAGTGGCTGTTGATTGCTGGTGTTCACTTCTTGATGTGTGAGTGCCATCACAGATGTCAAGCCGCCTGCTGTCGTGTATCTATCAATGATTTCTGTGTTGTTTGCTAAGATTTCTCTGGAGATGGTTTGGTTGTGGGAAGAGATTTATATGTTCCTTAATGGAGCCCTGTTGCTTATGCATCGTTAAACGCCTGGAAAGAGATGTTGTTGTCTTGCTTATATACTGAGTTTTTTTAGGCTTACAGTCCCCAAGAGGGCATTTGAAGGCATAGACGACGTGTGGTATCTTTTAGAGCGTTCGACTCAGTGTCGGAGAGGTTCTATGAGTAGGCTGGCCGTTTTCTTGGTTTTATAGTAAATCGTTAGTTGTATCTTCTGATTTTTGTCTGTAGGGATAACATTTCTATTACAAATATCTTTCAGGACCCTTCCTCAGTTTTATGAGCTGTGGAAAAGAAGTTCCTGTAAAATAGTCTAATAGGGGGTATAGGTGTTGATTAATTTGTCTCTTCAGAGGTTGTCATGGCGTTTCACTTTCCTCTATGATGTCTTCGACGAAACCATTGGAGAAGCCGTTGTTGACCTAGGACCACCTGCCTTACCCTACAGAGTTCTTCGTCGACTGGCATCCATTCTGAGCTGTGTGCTGAGAGCACGGTCGACATAAGCGTTAACAACACTCCTCTTGTACCTTGTTGGCAGTCACTGTTGGCATTTAGGCACATTCCTATGTTTGTTTCCCTTAGTGTAGACTGCAGTGTGGAAACCTCCGCTCCTTTCCATGACTGTTACATCTAGAAAGGGCAGGTTCCCATCCTTCACCATCTCGTAAGTGAAACGCAACACAGAATTCCTGCTCAAATACTCCTTCAGCTCCTGCAGATGTTTGACATCAGGCACCTGTGTAAAAAGTCGTCAACATACCTGCAGTATATGGCCGGTTTCAAGTCATGTCGACTACGACTTTTTTCCTCGATGGTACCCATGTAGAAGTTCGCAAACAGGACACCTAGGGTGGAGAACCCATGAGCGACCCCAGCTAGCTTGCTTATACATGTGCCCATCCAGGCTCAGGAAGGGTGCCTCTTTAGTACAAGCTTGAGAGTAGTTTTCTCTGAATATTTTCTGGTATGTCAAGAGGAGTACAGGCCGGAACACGATACACTCTGTCCGCTATCATCCCGATTTGTTTCATCCACAGGTACGTTGGTAAACAGTGACTCTACGTCCAACGCGGGCTCTTATCCCTGTGGGCCCGTGTTCCCTCGCAGTAAAGTCAACAAATTCCTTTGGAGACTTCAGCTGGCTGAAGGCGCAAGGGACATAAGGAGTCAGCAAGCCGTTGATTCGTTTCACCAGTCTGTACGTGAGTTTGTGGGTATCTGGCTGATGATTGGCCGATAGTGGTTTCCAGGCTTATGTGTCTTGACATTTCCATACGCATATCCACGGTTGTATACGCATATATAGTATAATACACGTATATATATATATATATATACGTGTAATTATACACGTATAATACACGACACATATATAAAATATATATATATACGTATATATATATATATATAATATATATTACTATATATTATAGATATATATATATATAGTATATATATATATATATAATCACGATACTGACCATATCCAAGCCCATGGATACAGGACCCTTACACTGACCTCACACGGAAAGGTGATCAGGTTTGCATCCCCGCCCGGACGATACTTCTACATTTACATCACCTCTTTGGGACACGTGAGACACAATGAAAGTGAGGTCCCAGACTAGCAACTGATCACCCAGTGCTCACCATTCCGGAGAACGCTGGTGTCGGCGCTTAAACCACTTGACCATCACGACCGGACATAAGGAAGTTGATAGCCGAGGCTATATGAACCACTTCCCCGCCCGGCACTCGGATGGTAATCTGTGGGATAGCATGTTTATCAAATCACCTCATTTTTTGGGGCAACACGTGAGGACACAAATGCAAATAATGCAAACAAGCCTGAATGGTCCCCAGGACTAGATACAACTGAAAACTCACACCCCAGAAGTGACTCGAACCCATACTCCCAGGAGCAACGCAACTGGTATGTACAGGGACGCCTTAAACCACTTGACCATCACGACCGGACATAAGGAAGTGATAGCCGAGGCTATATGAACCACTTCCCGCCGGCACTCGGATGGTAATCTTGGGCATAGCATTTTATCAAATCCCCTCATTTTTGGGGCAACACGTGAGGAACACAAATGCAAACAAGCCTGAATGGTCCCCAGGACTAGATACAACTGAAAATTCACAACCCAGAAGTGACTCGAACCCATACTCCCAGGAGCAACGCAACTGGTATGTACAGGGACGCCTTAAACCACTTGACCATCACGACCGGACATAAGGAAGTGATAGCCGAGGCTATATGAACCACTTCCCCGCCGGCACTCGGATGGTAATCTTGGGCATAGCATTTTATCAAATCACTCATTTTTTGGGGCAACACGTGAGGAACACAAATGCAAACAGCCTGAATGGTCCCCAGGACTAGATACAACTGAAAACTCACACCCCAGAAGTGACTCGAACCCATACTCCCAGGAGCAACGCAACTGGTATGTACAGGGACGCCTTAAACCACTTGACCATCACGACCGGACATAAGGAAGTGATAGCCGAGGCTATATGAACCACTTCCCCGCCGGCACTCGGATGGTAATCTTGGGCATAGCATTTTATCAAATCACCTCATTTTTTGGGGCAACACGTGAGGAACACAAATGCAAACAAGCCTGAATGGTCCCCAGGACTAGATACAACTGAAAACTCACACCCCAGAAGTGACTCGAACCCATACTCCCAGGAGCAACGCAACTGGTATGTACAGGGACGCCTTAAACCACTTGACCATCACGACCGGACATAAGGAAGTGATAGCCGAGGCTATATGAACCACTTCCCCGCCGGCACTCGGATGGTAATCTTGGGCATAGCATTTTATCAAATCACCTCATTTTTTGGGGCAACACGTGAGGAACACAAATGCAAACAAGCCTGAATGGTCCCCAGGACTAGATACAACTGAAAACTCACACCCCAGAAGTGACTCGAACCCATACTCCCAGGAGCAACGCAACTGGTATGTACAGGGACGCCTTAAACCACTTGACCATCACGACCGGACATAAGGAAGTGATAGCCGAGGCTATATGAACCACTTCCCCGCCGGCACTCGGATGGTAATCTTGGGCATAGCATTTTATCAAATCACCTCATTTTTGGGGCAACACGTGAGGAACACAAATGCAAACAAGCCTGAATGGTCCCCAGGACTAGATACAACTGAAAACTCACACCCCAGAAGTGACTCGAACCCATACTCCCATGAGTTTTCAGTTGTATCTAGTCCTGGGGACCATTCAGGCTTGTTTGCATTTGTGTTCTCACGTGTTGCCCCAAAAAAAAATGAGGTGATTTGATAAAATGCTATGCCCAAGATACCATCCGAGTGCCGGCGGGGAAGTGGTTCATATAGCCTCGGCTATCACTTCCTTATGTCCGGTCGTGATGGTCAAGTGGTTTAAGGCGTCCCTGTACATACCAGTTGCGTTGCTCCTGGGAGTATGGGTTCGAGTCACTTCTGGGGTGTGAGTTTTCAGTTGTATCTAGTCCTGGGGACCATTCAGGCTTGTTTGCATTTGTGTTCCTTACGTGTTGCCCAAAAAATGAGGTGATTTGATAAAATGCTATGCCCAAGATTACCATCCGAGTGCCGGCGGGGAAGTGGTCATATAGCCTCGGCTATCACTTCCTTATGCCCGGTCGTGATGGTCAAGTGGTTTAAGGCGTCCCTGTACATACCAGTTGCGTTGCTCCTGGGAGTATGGGTTCGAGTCACTTCTGGGGTGTGAGTTTTCAGTTGTATCTAGTCCTGGGGACCATTCAGGCTTGTTTGCATTTGTGTTCCTCACGTGTGCCCCAAAAAATGAGGTGATTTGATAAAATGCTATGCCCAAGATTACCATCCAGAGTGCCGGCGGGGAAGTGGTTCATATAGCCTCGGCTATCACTTCCTTATGTCGGTCGTGATGGTCAAGTGGTTTAAGGCGTCCCTGTACATACCAGTTGCGTTGCTCCTGGGAGTATGGGTTCGAGTCACTTCTGGGGTGTGAGTTTTCAGTTGTATCTAGTCCTGGGGACCATTCAGGCTTGTTTGCATTTGTGTTCCTCACGTGTTGCCCCAAAAAATGAGGTGATTTGATAAAATGCTATGCCCAAGATTACCATCCGAGTGCCGGCGGGGAAGTGGTTCATATAGCCTGGGCTATCACTTCCTTATGTCCGGTCGTGATGGTCAAGTGGTTTAAGGCGTCCCTGTACATACCAGTTGCGTTGCTCCTGGGAGTATGGGTTCGAGTCACTTCTGGGGTTGTGAGTTTTCAGTTGTATCTAGTCCTGGGGACCATTCAGGCTGTTTGCATTTGTGTTCCTCACGTGTTGCCACAAAAAATGAGGTGATTTGATAAAATGCTATGCCCAAGATTACCATCCGAGTGCCGGCGGGGAAGTGGTTCATATAGCCTCGGCTATCACTTCCTTATGTCTGGTCGTGATGGTCAAGTGGTTTAAGGCGTCCCTGTACATACCAGTTGCGTTGCTCCTGGGAGTATGGGTTCGAGTCACTTCTGGGGTGTGAGTTTTCAGTTGTATCTAGTCTGGGGACCATTCAGGCTTGTTTGCATTGTGTTCCTCACGTGTTGCCCCAAAAAATGAGGTGATTTGATAAAATGCTATGCCAAGATTACCATCCGAGTGCCGGCGGGGAAGTGGTTCATATAGCCTCGGCTATCACTTCCTATGTCCGGTCGTGATGGTCAATTGGTTTAAGGCGTCCCTGTACATACCAGTTGCGTTGCTCTGGGAGTATGGGTTCGAGTCACTTCTGGGGTGTGAGTTTTCAGTTGTATCTAGTCCTGGGGACCATTCAGGCTTGTTTATATATATATATATATATATATATATATATTATATATATATATTTATTTATACACGGTGAGGTTGGTGGTATAAGTGATGTGTCAGGAGTTAGGCTACCACTTCATAGGCAGATGACAGAGTCCTGATGGTATTGGAATGGAACCTGACTACATAGTATAGTGTTGGATTCATATTATTATACATGTGTATGTACTGTGCATGTGCCTTGTCCAGTAAATGTATTCAAATTTGCTGGTGTTTGCCCTTGTCTAGTGAGGTTCCCAGAAAGTAGAAAAGAGAGAGAGAAAGAAAGAACCACAGTTGTGGACAGGGTAGAACAGAATAATAATAAGAGGAAGGGGATTGAGGAAGTCATGCCAAATAAGGAGAGAGTAGGGAGTCACGGCAGCTCAAGTGGGTGTGTGCACTTGACGAGGTCAGTATTGGAGCCACATCCCCTAAACATGTGACATTGAGCCCTTCTTCAAATGCCAGAAGCACCAGGGTGATCTCCTGGTCAAAATATGCATTCAACAGAATTTTAGGTTGGTTGTCCAAAAGGAAGGACGGATAACCGAACAGCACCATACTGGACATAATAATGTCCAGTATGTGTAAAAACTGGCAAACCAAACCAGGTAATACCAAAAGCCCCTTTGCAGCCAATTGTTGTGACAGCAGAACCCTTTACCCATATTATTGTTGATGTAGTAGGCCATTGCCTAGAACCAAGAGTGGTAATATGTATATCATCACCATGATGTGTCAAACTACACACTTTCTGAGGCATTCCCTGTGAGAAATGCTACAACGAAAGTGGTAGTAAGGCACATAATGAAATTTTGTACTATTTTTGGTTTACCAAAAGTAATATAGACAGATAATGGGGCCAATTTCTCTTCCAAAGGTTTCAGCAGTTTTGTTTGGAGTTTGGCATCCTCCATAAGACACCCACTACTTACCATTCTGAGTGCTTAGGTGCTTTGGAAAGGATGCACCAAACCCTTAAACAAATCCTGAGAACCAGTTGCATGGAAACTGGCAGAGACTGGGATGATGGTCTTCCACTGATGCTCATGGCACTGAGGGATACATATCAGGAGTCACTGGGGTGTTCACCCAACTCATTAGTTTTTGGCTATGAGGTGAGAAACTCACTAACCATCTTAAGAGATAAATAGATTGGAAATCCAAAGAGTGTTGTGCAGGTAAATTATATGATACATTACAAGACAAGTTAAATAAAAACAGGTCTAAAGCCTCAATTCATCTTAAAGAAGCTCAAGGAAAAATGAAGGCACAATTCGATAAAAAGACAAAGCGACGACATTTTGAGGCAGGTGATAAGTGGTGGTGCTAATGGCACGACAGGGACCAACATTGTTGCATAGGTTCCAAGGTCCTTATACAGTGATAAAGAAACTCAGTCCCACCAATTATGTTATCCAAACACCTGATCTCAAGAGGAAAGGAAATAGTAGTGCATGTGAATAGGATGATGAAACTAACACAGAAGGGAACTACCAATACCAACCAGGTGCTTAGTGTAGCCCATGTAGATGAGAATAATGGGGAATGTGAGTTTTATAATGTACCTAATGCTCATGTACCTTATTTAGCAATGGGGAGTGGTTGGATAATGTCCAGGAAATGGTGGAACTTTTGTCATCAGAGCAGAAGCAGGACTTGGAGTAGTTGCTGACTTCCTATGCAGACATCTTTGGTGATATTCTCACCAGGACTACAGTTATTCACCACGACATCGAGGTGACAGACAACAACCACCAGTCAAATCACACCCATATAGAGTCCCTACCAAGTTGAATCTCATCCGGAAAGAAATCGGCTAAATATTTCAACATGGATTGGTGAGACTAACAGCAGCAGTTGGAGTAGTCCTTGTATTTGGTTCCAAAGAAGGATGGCACTCACAGGTTGGTCATTGACTACCGTAAGCTAAATGTAATGACTGTTGATGATAACTTTCCAATACCTAGATTAGATGATTGCATAGACAGTGTTGGTAAAGCCAAGTTTGTAACCAAACTAGATTTGTCAAAAGGGTACTGGCAATTCCTTTAACACCAAGAGCTCGGGAGATGAGTGCATTTATAACTGCCGATGCGCTATATGAATTCACTGTAATGGATTTTGGGTTGAAAAATGCTCCAGCAACTTTTCAGTTCTTATGAACATAGTGACAAAAGACATACCACAATGTAGAACTTACTTAGATGATATTGTAATTTATCACAATAATTGGGAGGACCATATAAAGGTTTGGCTAAACTATTAAAATTCTTAAAGAAGACTAATTTAACTGTAAACTAACACAAATATACTTTTGCTAGAGCTATTATTTTTACTTAGGATATGAAGTGGGAAATGGGAAGGAGTTACCACTCAAAAATAAAATAAATGATATATAAGAGTATCCAGTGTTGACTAGCAAGAAGGAGGTACAAAGATATCTAAGAATGTGTGCTTATCATAGGAAGTTCTGTAAATATTTACAGCTCCTTTGACAAACTTGCTATGTAAAAATGTAAAGTTTAGATGGTCTCAGAAATGTCAGGATACATTTACTAAATTAAAAGGAATGTTGTCATCTGGTCCAGTGTTAGCTGCTCCTGACTACTCTAACCCCTGCACTGCTCACCCATTTTTGGCAAAAACGTCTTAGTGCAATTCTCAAGGACATATTTTTGTTATTTTTATAAATGCTCAGGTAAAGTTAATGTCAAAATGTTTCCAAAGTCAACTATTTTCATTCAAAACACAGAGTAATGAAAACTTTACAAAACTAAATACAGCCTAATTAAAAAACAAAAAGCACAACTCTTAGAGCGCCTAAAGGTGCTTTGCGCAGTGCAGTGGCTAAGGCATTCAAACTATATAGATGCTTCGGATTGGGGTGCTGGTTCTGTACTAATGCAAGAGGATGATGAGGGTATTAATCATCCAATCATTGCTATTCTAAAAATTTTACCGAATGTCAACAGAATTACTCCACAGTAGAGTAGGAGGCTTTGACATTTTACTAGCTGTTAAAAAAAATTCACTTTATCTATCAGCCAATACTGTTGAAGTGTTTACTGACCACAACCCCTTAACATTTATTGCTAGCTTGAAGAATTCCAATCAGAGGATATTAAGGTGGTCTTTATTGTTGCAAGAGTACAATCTGATCATCAAACAATTCCAGGAAAATTAAATAAGTAGCAGATGCACTTTCTAGATTGCCAAAACCTGGGGTGACTAGGGTTGTACTATTGCTCAGAGATGTATATATTATTGTGTATCTATTGTTTATTATATATCTTGGAGACCGCCGTGGTCAAAGAACCACCCCCATCAAGGGCAAGAACGACCCCAGTTTCCTGATTCAGAGCCTGGGCCGCACGAGCTCCAGTGAGGTGGACGTCCCGTTCCCGCACCCACGGGTTCCAGACAAAGATCATCCAGCCCTCTTTCACCCGAGGGCCGGCCGCCTTCAAAACCAAGCAGAAGAAGAGTGATAATTATTAAATACAACAGTTATTATTATAATAATTATTATAATTTATGCTTAGGTACTCCCTTATCCAGTGGATTACCTTCCCTTTTGCTCCTGCCTACTCTCCAGTTTGTGCACTAGTCTCTTGTGTGGTACTGTTTTAAAGGCTTTCTGGCAGTCCAAAAATATGCAGTCTGGCCATCCCTCTCTTTCTTGCCTGGTCATGGAAGTCAATCAATCAGTGAGGCATGGTCTGCCATCCCTGAACCCATGCGGATGTTGTGATATAAGTTCTTTCGCTCCAGAGTTCCACTAGCTTCTTTGCACAATCCCTTACGAAGTGAATATATCTGGGAATTCCCCTTGCTCTACTGTGAAGACCTCCTGGAATTTCTGATGCAGTTCTTCCACACACTTTCATGATGTTTGTAGTGAATTTATCTGTGTCATGATTGCGTGTGTCAAACACTTTTGTCATAGCTGTGCCTCAGAGGCCTGTTAAAAATTTAGTGGTGGAGGACCTTTATATGTTGTCTAGGGGAAACAAGTTATTTTACTGTAGCCTAGGGGAGAATCAAGGTGCAAGGGAAACAACTATTACATAGACCACAAATTTATATGCAAAGTTATAAGCTTCCTTCTCCCCCGAATCAACCTACCTGGGCTTTGCGCCCTGTTGAGGCCACTCCAGACCGCCAACCGGAGCGCGACTCCATGTTCTCCTGAGACTGATGGATGCCTACTACTATATGCAAGGAAAACCGCCTAGTACAATAGACAAATTTATATGCAAGGAAAACATCCTAGTAAATGGACACAAATTTATATGCAATGAAAACAGCCTAGTACATAGACACAAATATATATACAGGACACACAAACATATTCATAAGTGTCGATATCCTTACAATACCTGGTCATTTAGTATTATGGAAAAGTCCCAAGCGTGCTCTAGATACCCTAAGGCTCACCGTCCCAAACTTGGAACTGTGCCGACACGCCACCACAGCTATCAACCAAGTGTCACATATATTTACACCTCTAGGAAACCTGGACTCTCTTATAAAACCTCTCCAAAATCTGCATAACTACTCTACCTACGCAGGAGAGGGAAGAGAGCAAAAGGCCATCAGTGAAATAGAGAGGAAACCCGAAATCTTTTTTCTCCTATGCAAAATCAAGAGCAAAAACCACATCTAGTATCGGGCCCCTGCGAAAGGAATACGGATGGAACTTCACCAGTGACAACAAAGAAATGAGCGGAGGCTACTGAGGAAGCAATACGACTTTGTCTTCAGCGAGCCATTAACCGCACTAAAGATCGATAACCAAATGAATTTTTCATGGTATGATACCAAGCATCAATCCATATATCAGACGTCACCCTATCCCCACTGGATTTGAAGAAGCCATAAACAGTATGCCTATGAACTCCGCACCAGGCCCGGATTCTTGGACTCCATATTCATCAAGAACTGTAAAAACCACTATCGCAGGCCCTTCACATTCTGTCAAGACAAAGCCTAGATACTGACGTTATCCTGATATATTAAAAACAGCATAGATAGCATCACTTCATAAAGGAAGAAATAAGGCAGAGGCAAAAATTACAGACACCGATGCACTAGCATCGCACATCATAAAAATTTTGAGACGAGTGCTAGGAAGTAAGATCACAAAATCCACGGAATCACAGCATCTCCACAACCCCAGACAACATGGTTTAAGAACAAGGGGGCGCTCTCGCCTGTCGCAGTCGCTGGACTACTATGATATGGCAGTAGATGTTATGGAAGACAAACCAAACGCTGATGTAATTTACACAGATTTTGCAAAAGCTTTGATAAATGTGACCATTGGTGTTATTGCCCATAAAATTCGCTCAAAAGGAAATTACGGAAAAGTAGGCAGATGGATCTACAAGATCCTGACCAACAGAACCCAATGTGTAATAGTCAACCAAATAAAATCCAAACCCGTCAACCGTTAAGAGCTCAGTCCCCCAGGGTACTGTGCTTTGCTCCAGTACTTTTCTCCTCCTTATATCGGACATAGACAAGAACACAACCTTTAGCACTGTATCATCCTTTGCAGATGGACACTAGGATCTTCATGAGAGTAGGCAACATAGAGGACACGTGCGAACCTCCAGTCAGATGTAGATCAGGTTCTTTCTATGGGCTACAGAAAATAATATTGGTGTTTAACGAATGACAAGTTCCAGCTCATGCGCTATGGAAAAAAGGAAAATAAAAACTGAAACCGACCGTACAAAACTCAGGCAAATCCTAACATAGAACGAAAGGCAATGGTAAAGGATCTGGGGTGTACTCATGTCTGAAGACATTACCTTTAAAGAACACAATAAGTAGCCGTCACCAACTGCAAGAAAAATGACAGGTTGGGAAACCAAGAACCTTTCACAATAGAGATGCTATACCGTATGATGACACTTTTCAAAAACGCTTAGTGCTCTCTAGAGTGGGGGACTGCTGCACAATGACAGCCCCTTTCACTTGCGGGTTGAAATTGCTGACCTGGAGAGCGTTGCAGAGATCCGTTACTGCTAGAATCCATCTCGGTAAAACATCTAAAACTAGTGGGACCGACTAAAGAGCCTAAATCTGTATCCCCATGAGCGCAGGCGGGGAGAGTACATAATATTTTACACGTGGAAAATATTAGAGGGGCTGGTCCCAAACCTGCAAAACCTGCACATAGAAATAAAATCACATGAGACCAGAAGACATGGCAGGATGGCAGATACCCCCGTTGAAAAGCATAGGTGCAAAACTGGGTACTCTGAGAGAGAACTCTATCCAAACATCAGAGGCCCGAGACTGTTCAACACGCTACAACTGACACTACACTGAAGGGACATAACTGGCAAACCCTCTCACAGTGTTCAAGGATGAGAACTGGATAAGGCACCTCCATTGGATACCTGATCAACCAGGCTGTGACTCATACGTCAGGCTGCGTACAGCCGCATCCAACACGACGGTGTTGATCAGTCCAGCAACCAGGAGGCCTGGTCCGATGACCGGGCCGCGGGGACGATAAGCCCCGGAAGCACCTCAGGTATCCTCAAGGTACCCCTTCCTTGCATCCCTGTTTAGACTTACGAAGGTAGGCTTATCTGACCGTTTGGCTGGAGAAAACCCACTCAAATAGCAGGACCGGATCGGCAGCGATACACCTCCCCTCAGTCCAAGATGGCGCCACCGCTCTTGCGGTCATCGTCCCTAAACACTCTGTGCTTTACATTTGCAATCAAACTCTTTATTGACTTTATTTACCGTATTCCCCATGCATGCTTTTAGACTGAGTCCATTTTTCCCTTACAAAGTTAGGCTATTCCAGTTCACATTATTCCTGACAATATCCAGCTGAGAAGGTACTACTTTCGGAGTAGTACATGGGCGGAGTATTACTGGTATCTCGCGGCCTCCCTGAAATCAGCTATAGATATTTTCCTATCAAAATTCTCCACTTGTGTCTACCAACATTTATACGTGAACTACCTCCACAGGAGGTAAGGTTCACATAACACCCCTTCTACACTTTGGAGAAAAAAAAATGAGAAATGATGAAGATGAAGAATTTCACATTTTTTTTTCACATAAAATTAACACACGGCAAACTCAGATTTCATAATAATTGTAAAGTAACAGTAAAT
>WNGS01137776.1:19918-31727 GCA_020271785.1 Procambarus virginalis
TAATTGCATGACAAGCGTGAACTATCTTGTATTTCATGTTGGTGTAATTCTCTTTGGGTGGTTGTACACGGCATGAGCTCTGTGGCACATGATTGGTTATGCGCCCCTGTGGTTGTCCCTCCATGTGTGGGTGGAGGGCCCCTTCATGTGTGGGTGGAGGACCCCTTCATGTGTGGGTGGAGGGCCCCTTCATGTGTGGGTGGAGGGCCCCTTCATGTGTGGGTGGAGGGGGGCCCCTCCATGTGTGGGTGGAGGGCCCCTTCATGTGTGGGTGGAGGGCCCCTCCATGTGTGGGTGGAGGGCCCCTTCATGTGTGGGTGGATGACCCCTCCATGTGTGGGTGGAGGGCCCCTTCATGTGTGGGTGGAGGGCCCCTCCATGTGTGGGTGGAGGACCCCTCCATGTGTGGGTGGAGGGCCCCTTCATGTGTGGGTGGAGGGCCTCTCCATGTGTGGGTGGAGGGCCTCTCCATGTGTGGGTGGAGGGCCTCCTTCATGTGTGGGTGGAGGACCCCTTCATGTGTGGGTGGAGGGCCCCTTCATGTGTGGGTGGAGGGCCCCTTCATGTGTGGGCGGAGGCCCCTCCATGTGTGGGTGGAGGGCCCCTTCATGTGTGGGTGGAGGGCCCCTTCATGTGTGGCTGGAGGGCCCCTTCATGTGTGGCTGGAGGGCCCCTTCATGTGTGGGCTGGAGGGCCCCTCCATGTGTGGGTGGAGGGCCCCTTCATGTGTGGCTGGAGGGCCCCCTTCATGTGTGGGTGGATAACCCCTTCATGTGGACAAGCTACAGGGGTGTAGAAACTATTTATGTTGATTCTATACATGGAGATTGAACGTGTATGGAATATTTATATAATATATTAATATACTTAATAATATATTATGTATAATATAATATATATTATATTTTTATTTATATATATATATATATATATATATATATATATATATATATATATATATATATATATATATAATGTAGATCTTAGATGAATGATTTTTCCATCTATTAGATCCCATACTCCTCTATATTTGGTGTTTGACTCCTCCTTATATGGACTCCGGATGTGGATCAAACTGTGTACATACATATGTATATATATACTGCATGTATAATTCCGCCAAATGAGGGCCTTCCATGTATGAATTTCTTCACGTATTTCTCTCTCTTTTTTAGATATGTATATTGATCCTGAATATTTTTTGATTGCCTATTTGTGAGTTTCTGACATATGCATACACATATGGTTTATACATGTATGGTGGGAACCATGCATCATTCCCACCATGTATGATACCATGATATTCTACCATGAATTATTTTCCCTATATATGTCTTCATGACAGATAATTCCTCCATGTATTCTTCCCCTCTTTTTTTATGCCTCCCCATGTATAGTTCCTCCATGTATACGGCTCCTCCATGTATAATAATTACATGTTTACACATATCCGCTGTATTTCTTGGACCTGAAGCCTTGTTAAAGAGTATACCGCTGGTCTTGGAGTTATAGGCGACCGCCGCCATCTTTGTGTTCCAGTATTCTTGCTAATTAGTAATTTCCATTATAATTTTTCTCCCTCTGCTTTCGCCGTCTATATATTAATTTTTTTTTACATTTCTTACGTAAGGAAAGCTAATTTAGGTTACAGAAAGTTTATTGATTCAATATTCTCATTGCATTATAGCATTGAGTCAGTCGCCATGACATGAGCATGATTGATCAGTAATTAAGATCTATCATACCCCATCAACAGTTGAGGATTATCATTAATCACTTGTTAAAGTGTCTTTTAAACTTATTTAACGTAAAAAGTTGCGTTGTATGAGTCGTAATTAATTGATTTGTTGAGTATTTCTCTTGTGGTTAGTCGTAACTTGAAGCGGAAGTGAAATGTCTAGCATTCATGACCTTAAGACTGAATTAATTTTTGATTTAGACTTTCATCTAGACATAGGCCAGCGAAGCCCTCATCCCCAGAGTGGTGTTGGCTTAGGGCCCCAGAGTACACGCCCTGGGGGCCCCAGAGTACACGCCCTAGGGGCCCCAGAGTACACGCCCTGGGGGACCCAGAGTACACGCCCTAGGGGACCCAGAGTACACGCCCTGGGGGCCCCTGAACACACCATAATCTCCCCAAATAGTAGTATTGATCTCCCTGAATAATGGTAACTTAGGTTCATATTGACTAAGTACCGCCTGGTCGACCATAATACAGTAACCACGTGTCGAAGTCGACCTAATAGCGATTTGGAGCTCGTAACCCCTTTAGGTGAATGGAGACTTAAGCATGATTGAGGTAAGAGATCTCGTAAAGTGGGCAAATAGGTGCTACGCGAACTTTCAAGTGGATGGAAGTACCAATTGACCAGTGCTACAAGTCTCACAGGTGTGTGTGTGTGTTCACAAAGCACCAGTTTCTGCCTCACCTTTCCCTTGTATGGCTCACTAGTGCTTGCCAATGCACCATCATCCACCGCACCTGCTGAATGAATGACCTAAAAATCTTATTTATAGTTAGAATGCTTGAGTTAGGCGGTTGACCTTAGAAAAAATGGAATATTAACAGGAGCAACTTCAGAAAACTCATCCACTGGATGATAAGAAAGGTGGATGAGAGCCATGTAGATAGAATTGAATTAAAAGGCTTTTTAAGAACGGAAAGGAATAAGAAGAAAAAAGCATTGTCACGCGGTAAAGGTATTAGAAACAGCTAGGAAACTCGGCCAAGTTGGCTTGGTCATTTAGGTTGGGTCAGGTAGGGAATCATGGAGAGAGAGGGCAGTGTAAATAGGCCTAGGTTGGGTCACAATGGGAGAGAGATTAAGGGACATGGGCAATGTACAGGCAAATAGGCAGTTTCGGAAATAAAGCCAATTTTACAAGACTGCAGGTAAACAATTAGGCCTAGTCAATCAATAGCCTTCGAATTAGACTTCTAGACTCTCCATAGCAATTTAAATTATGCAGGTGCAGAGTAGACAAAGCGAGGTAGTTAAGGCCAGGTAGAAACAACCAAATGCGTAGAGGTAGATAGCCTGCAGCTGGTAGGTACATAAAGATATTGGTAGATATGGTAGATACGTTTAGTATGTGTATCTAGATATACCAGGTAGATATACCAGACATGAAACGACCTGATAGACTCAACCAGGGTGGATTAGGCAGCGACCAGGTTGACACAACTATGGGGTTATGTAATGGTCAGCTAGCTACAACCAGGGGGCATCGAACCATCCAAAGTACCCAACGATGCATTTAGATCAACTGGTTCTCAAAAGATAAATGCTTTTCTTTCACTGTCACCTCACGCCCGCTGCTTCACTCTCTAATTTAACTCTTCGTCTTAGACAAATGTTCCCCATTAACGCTGATAACGTCCCGTTAATCCTCTTCACGCTGATGATAACGCTGTTAACACCCATTGCTACTGATAACGGCTTTGTCGCTATTAAACTTAATAGATTGATTCCGGCTTCAAACACTTGCGTCTGATGTCTAGATGCGCGCGCACGTCGATGCGTTTTTGATAAATGTAGAGATCACCAAGACTTTTGAAATAAAAAAATAATCAATCCCAGCCAATCCATGGCCTCCCATTCCACCCTTTTCTCCCTCCAGTTCTGTTGCTTAGGCATCCCAGCTGGCGGAGTGGGGTCCACTGAGCCAGCTGGAGGTAAGGAAACAGGTGGTAACACAGTTTGGTCTCCACAGATGGCGTTCTTCCAGAACCGGTCACTCAGTCTCGTGGATATGTACATTGACACGTCGGAACCCACTGAGAATGTCGGCCAGATCCAGTTCTCCATGGAATACAACTTCAACGAGATGACCCTCATTCTCAGAATCATGCAGGTGGGTGAAGCTTACAGGTACGGGGCCTGTGGTGGTGGGGGTACTTCAGCCAGTGTCTATGGGAGGGAGGTACGGAAGTACTTACGAACGTGTACATCTTTCTTCAATCTTTGACGGCTTTGGTGACCAGACCACACACTAGAAGGAGAAGGGACGACGACGTTTCGGTCCGTCCTGGACCATTCTCAAGTCGATTGTGAGAATGGTCCAGGACGGACCGAAACGTCGTCGTCCCTTCACTTTCTAGTGTGTGGTCTGGTCAACATACTTTAGCCACGTTATTGTGACTCATCGCCTGCATTTGACGGCTTTGGTTACATTTATTAAACAGTTTACAAGCATGAAAACTTGCCAATCAACTGTTATTATTGTTATAAACAGCCTCCTGGTGCTTCGGAGCTCATTAACTGTTTAATAATTGTAAACAAAGTCGCCAGTGTCAAGGGGGGGTACTCTCGGCAGTACCTGTAATGATGCCTACTGTAGATCTCCATTACTTTCCTCCATTTGGTAATCTAGTGATGTCATAAATGGGATCTATACTTAACTGATAATTCTATTTATAAATGTACACAAGCAATTGTATTCGTTTGCCTCTTTCGCATGATACTTCCCTCCCTCTCCCATTCCATCCCCTCTTGGGCAATATTGGGTTATCACTCTGGGGACAATATTTATGGTCAATAACAGCTGTATGCGAGGCTGGTAGAGTACGCCATTACTCACCTGACAGTCGTCGTGAGAGGAATGACTTTGTGGAGTACTTTCATTATTGGTTTTCGCATGTAAAAGGATTCGCAGATTCGTGTTTGGCAGATTATTTGTTCATATTCGTGTACTCTGCGCTTAAATTGATTAGGGAGCCGGTCGGCCGAGCGGACAGCACGCTGGACTTGTGATCCTGTGGTCCTGGGTTCGATCCCAGGGGCTAGCGAGAAACAATGGGCAGAGTTTCTTTCACCTTATGCTCCTGTTACCTACCAGTAAAATGGGTACCTGGGTGTTAGTCAGCTGTCACGGGCTGCTTCCTGGGGGGTGGAGGCCTGGTCGAGGACCGGGCCGCGGGGGTTTTTACTCACACTGTACTATACCATGGGCCAGATTCACGAAGTAGTTACGCAAGCACTTACGAACCTGGGGCCAGATTCACGAAGTAGTTACGCAAGCACTTACGAACCTGGGGCCAGATTCACGAAGTAGTTACGCAAGCACTTACGAACCTGGGGCCAGATTCACGAAGTAGTTACGCAAGCACTTACGAACCTGGGACCAGATTCACGAAGCAGTTACACAAGCACTTACGAACCTGGGGCCAGATTCACGAAGTAGTTACGCAAGCACTTACGAACCTGGGACCAGATTCACGAAGCAGTTACGCAAGCACTTACGAACCTGGGGCCAGATTCACGAAGTAGTTACACAAGCACTTACGAACCTGGGGCCAGGTTCACGAAGTAGTTACGCAAGCACTTACGAACCTGGGGCCAGATTCACGAAGTAGTACGCAAGCACTTACGAACCTGGGACCCGATTCACGAAGCAGTTACACAAGCACTTACGAACCTGGGGCCAGATTCACGAAGCAGTTACGCAAGCACTTACGAACCTGGGACCAGATTTACGAAGCAGTTACGCAAGCACTTACGAACCTGTCCATCTTTGTCAATCTTTGGCGGCTTTGTTTACAATTATTAAACAGTTAATGAGCTCCGAAGCACCAGGAGGCTGTTTACAATAAAACAACAGTTGATTGGCAAGTTTTCATGCTTGTAAACTGTTTAATAAATGTAAACAAAGGTGTCAAAGATTGAGGAAAGATGGAGTCGTTCGTAAGTACTTGCGTAACTGCTTCGTGAATCCGGCCCCAGGTTCGTAAGTGCTTGACTAACTGCTTCGTGAATCCGCCCCAGACTGACTCACAACTCATTTTGGTTGCCTCTCTACTCTACTCACTATTCTACTCACTATTCTACTCTTCTACTTCCTCTCTACTCCCTCTCTACTCTCGAAGTTCTCTCTACACATAATTCGTACCTTTATTGCTGTTGTATTAGTCTAGAACTTTGTTATTGTAAAGTTAATGTTCTTTTGGGGTGTTTACCTCGTTCGTTATTTCGTGTCAAAATACATTTGCAGTCCTCGTTAGTGTTGAGTTATATCTCTTGAATTGGTTGGTACAACGACGGGCGTGCTTTTTTGCAGGGTCGGCGTTCGATCCCCGATGGTCAAAGTGGTTTGGCCGCTTGCCTTTTACTCCGGGTTCATGTTTCTGCTCATCCCACCTCATATGCAAATTACAGTTTGGCAAGTATACAGTATACTTGCAGTATACAAGCAAGCAAGTATACTTGCTGCAGTATATGCAGCAAGTATACAGTATACTTGCCAAACATGTTCTCCCTGATAATAACTTACGTTACAGGAGATGTCTGAACGCAAGAGGTGAATACAGTCCATGAGTTATCGTATTTCCATCTTTAAGATAATCGTGTTTTCCCTTAATTATCAAAATACTCGGCCGGTTCTGTTCTCCCTTCCTCCACCTCCTTCCTTTACTCTTAAGATGTTATTGGATTCTTCAAGCCATTGTTCACATGTCTAAAGATCTTAAACTTTGGAAAGATTCATAAACTTGAGTAAGTTGCTTCTTGTATTTCCTCCCAACACTGCTCCCTCTCAACTTTGGGGAAACAAGCATCATAGTGGGGCTCTTCACTGCCTCTCACAAGCTATCAACAATGGATGCTGCAGAAATGTATTTTCACCAAGCATCTTGGAGGTTAATGAACCGTGGGCCCGAGAAATAATCCCACAGTTTTGTTTAGGGAAACAAAAATTGATTTGCAGCATCAAACTCGGTCCATTCTCCGGATCGTCAAGGTATTCGGTACCACACACAGGTGTTGGCTTCGTGGTATTGAAACCTAGGAACTGGACAGGTGTTGCAAGGACGCCATGTTGCCACAGGGGGAGGGACGCTGGGTGGAAAGGGGGGGTGAACCATGAACCTTCCTGGTCGAGGGAGGGTGTACTCCTTCGACCAGACACCCCGTGGTCTGGTCGAGGAGGCTGGGAGCATCTGTTCCTCTCCCACGCACTAGGGGGAAAGGAGATTCCGGCAGGAATCTCGCAGGATTTATAACCCTCCAAACTACACGGTTTCGCTATCCTCCGGCAGCTCGCTATTTCGTTGTATCAGTATTCCTTTACTGACTTACCGAAACTGTTGCTTTTTTCAGTATAATGAGATTGTCAGGAAGAAATTATCAGGGGAAAGTGCCGAGATTGTTAGGAGAAAAGCTAAAGATTACTTTACCCTAGTAGATCTTGATCAAACCCGTCCTCTGGCTGAGTCGTGCGAGATATTACCTTGTGTTGAAACAACACCAGAGAACAGGATGGCTGCCAGAGACCCTCCTCTATTCAACCTCAAATTCAGTTTGTTCACATTTAAGCAGAGGAAATGTTCTTGTGTGGGATCAGCTGGGTTGTGATGGCTGTGTTGTTCAACTGGCTGTTGCCAGCCTCTGACGATTGTCATGGTCAATCTGACACTTCCTGCTTGTAAAGAGAAGTCATTGACCCACTTTAATTTAATAAAGCATTTACCAGTTTTATTATTAAGGTTAGACTCCTTAAATGTAAATGACCTTTCAGTTGTCAGGATCTATCTTGAGGTTATCTTGAGATGATTTCGGGGCTTAGCGTCCCTGCGGCCCGGTCCCCGACCAGGCCTCCTTTTTGTTACACATCCCAGGAAGCAGCAGCCCGTAGCAGCTGTCTAACTCCCAGGTACCTATTTACTGCTAGGTGAACAAGGACACCAGGATGAAAGAAACTGCCCATTTGTTTTCGCCTCCACCAAGGATCGAACCCGGAACCTCAGGACTATGAACCCCGAGCGCTGTCCACTCAGCCGTCAGGCCCCTGCATATTCCATTCTGAACGTCAATCCTTCATTGACACATTCAATTACCCGAGTTGATTCCTTAACTACAGTGTAGTTCCTGTCATATGACAGTAATTAGTAATTATTTGGGTTCTTTGGGTAACTTGGGTTCTTTTGAAGAGTTGAACTGTTTATACTCGAAGTTTAGGGGCTCCCCTGGCGGCCCCTGGCGGCCCCCTGGCGGCCCTGGCGGCCTCCCTGGCGGCCCCTGGCGCCCCCTGGTGGCCCCCTGGCGGCCCTCCCTGGCGGCTCCCCTGGCGGCCCCCTGGCGGCCTCCTGGCGGCCCTCCCTGGCGGCTCCCCTGGCGGCCCTCCCTGGCGGCCCCCTGGCACCCCCTGGCGTCCCCTGGCGGCCCTCCCTGGCGGCTCCCCTGGCGGCCCTCCCTGGCGGCCCCTGGCGGCCTCCTGGCGGCCTCCTGGCGGCCCTCTGGCGGCCCTCCCTGGCAGCCCTCTGGCGGCGAGCACCGGAACTCTCCATAATGCAAGCTTGGGAGATGGGAAAATTTAACTCGCATTAACCAATGTTTTCTCTGGTGCTTCGGTGTTTGATGACGACCCAGAGGTTGGTCTTCGTGTGTACTAGGTTAATTGTGCCTGCAGGTTGAGCTTCAGCTCTTTGGTCCCGCCTCTCAACTTAATAACTCAAATTCAAGTTAATATGATATTGCAAGATTGATCATGGGGGATTATTTTGACACCGTTTCAAGTGGCACTTGTTTCATTGGTGCCAACCCGGGTCCACTCATGCTGGGCACGTACCCGATAGTAATTACTGATCAAACCAAGAAGCGTCTGCTCTCCAGCATCGAACAGAGACACAGGCATTCTGATTTATACGTACAGATCATGTCAAATAGTTGGCTAACTTAACAAATTTCTTCAAAAAGCGATTTATTCGTAGATTTTAAGAGATTAATATATACATGTAAAATTTGAATGAATAAAACAATATTTATCTTGGACAAAGTAACCTCGTATCTTGGACAAAATAACCTTGATCTTGGACAAAATAACCTCCAATCTTGCACAAAATAACCTCGTATCTTGGACAAAATAATATATTTTAATCCTTTATATTTAACAACATAAGTTTGTTATAGTTCTTCTGCATGTCAAAAATCTCAGATACGACCAGATTTCTTTTAATAAATCTCTGGTCAGAATGGTGCAGTAAGTTAGTCCCCCAAGTGTTCTCGGGGAACTTGGGGGATCTAGGGAAGATGGTGGTAAATAGTGCCAGTATCCTGAGTGCCAGTATCCTGAGTGCCAGTATCCTGAGTGCCAGTATCCTGAGTGCCAGTATCCTGAGTGCCAGTATTTTGAGTCAGTATTTTAAGTGCCACGTAAGTGCTTTTGGGCAACTAACTTTCTCTTGTTAATGCAAGGAAATTTTGTTTTCCCCAAGTTAACGGTTGTGCTTGAGCTCCTGGGGGAGGGGGGGATGACCCCCTTGGGGGAGCCCTTGAGGAAGAGGAGAAGCTTCTTAGGTTAAAAGGGTTAACAAGGAAAGGAGTGGAAAGGAAGGAAGAACGGGAGAGTATGGGTTCGAGGGTTGCTTTCTCACGTCTCTCCCACTGATAGAGGCCAGCTAGTTCTTCCTCGAAGGACATGAGATGCGACGCCTTTTCCAGGACTAGCTAGGTGTAGGTGTTTATGTCATGGGACGACCTGTCATGCCTGTCAGCGGAGGGAGACACAAGGACATGGGTGCCAAGTGATGGATAATAAGCTGTTGTTGCTGTTTTACACGTTTTACATCACTATTATTAAGGATATTGTTGTGTAGTTCACTGAGGTTCTTGTTAGTGTTTTGATACTGTTGCACTGTTTAGCATCAATGTTTTCAACAATCTTTTCTACCAGGGGGAACTTTATGGTGCTCACCCCACAGAGGATAGATTAGGTGTTCAGGGCATACACTCAGGATGCTGCAGGATATTTTGTTGGACATATATATATATATATATATATATATATATATATATATATATATATATATATATATATATATATATATATATATATATATATATGTATATATATAGCTTTTTTCATGCTGACGTTCGCCCACTAATACTGATTTAATATTTTATTCTTGATTATACATTCTTAACATACCATTTCTTTGATGTATTTTACATTGCACTTATTCATTACAATTTTTCCCTGTTGAAAAACTTATACAAATAACAAGAATGATAATGATAGCTATATATCATTACCATTGCCTAGAGAATACTTAAGACCTCAACAGTGAACTGCAGTTATCTTGAGGTTATCTTGATATGATTTCGGGGCTTAGCGTCCCCACGGCCCGGTCCTCCATTTTGTTACACACCCCCCCAGGAAGCAGCCCGTAACAGCTGTCTAACTCCCAGGTACCTATTTACTGCTAGGTGAACAGGGGGCATCAGGGCGAAAGAAAGTCTGCCCATTTGTTTCCGCCTTCGCCGGGGATCGAACCCGTAACGTTAGGACTATGAATCCCGAGCACTGTCCACTCAGCCGTCAGGCCCCAAAGTGAATACAGTACTAATAATATATTGCTACTCTAACACCTAGATAATTGAAGTAAAATCACCAATTAATAAATAATAATAAAAGCCTAATTCAAATATTTATTAGTGTTAAATAATAATGATAATAATAATTACGAGACGAAATGCTGTGATAAGCAAATATGATAAATCGTGGGGGGGAAGAGTTGGATGATAAAAGATGATTTAAAGGAGGGAGTGAGAGAGTCTTTGTCGCGTGGGCCGTAAAGGTGAAGAGTTTGTCATGAGGGCGTGTAATGGTTGTGTCATTATTGTCTTCCCGACCTGTTCCAGCCCCCCCCCTCCCCCCCCCTCTCCCTCCCCGCCTCCAGGCAGCCCCTCTCTTCCTCACCCGCCTCCAGGCAGCCCCCTCTCTCCCTCACCCGCCTCCAGGCAGCCCCCTCTCACCCGTCCATTCCGGTGTTACAGTCTCCTATCACCGCCAAACCAGTTTACAGAACGTACAACGATCCCGTCACCTGACGAAGCTGTGGATCAGTCCGCTTGTTGCTGCTCCCGTGCCATATCGGGCTTCGGCGAGCAGCTGCAGATGCCTCCCAAAGATGCAATGAGGGTAATCCTTCTTCAGCCTCCCCTTGGTCCATCTTGGGCATTACGTATGGACGCGGTCACGTGAACACAACACACCATCCTGCAGCCAGATTCACGAAGCAGTTACGCAAGCATTTACAACCTGTACACCTTTTCTCAATCTTTGGCGGCTTTGTTTACATTTATTAAACAGTTAATGAGCTCCGAAGCCCAAGGAGGCTGTCTATAACAATAACAACAGTTAATTGGCAAGTTTTCACGCTTGTAAACTGTTTAATAAATAACTAAAGCCGTCAACCATTCAGGAAAGATGTACACGTTCGTAAGTGCTTGCGTAACTGCTTCGTGAATCTGGCCCCGATCAATAAATATGTCGGCCACTTAACCTGCCTGTACCAATGACCCGAGTAACTACCCAACTACCCTTAAGGGGCCATTCACCTGTATAAAACATCTCGACCACTTAAACTTACATGACCCTTAACAGTTTTTTTTTTTTAGGGGTTAAAAGACCACGTTGGCGAATGCCAATGACGACCTTATGACTTTCTGGGTCTTTGTTGGCGCGAAACCGGCGCGCTTGAGAGGTTTACGAGTAATAAAAGATAGTGCTATGTTGCATTATTGCCAGGGGAAGGGGGGGGGTATTGCAACACAAGGGGGAGAGGGGGGGGGAAGATAAGAGGGTGTTGCATCTTGTTGCATCATAAGGGGGATGTGATACCACATGGGAAGGAAGGGCGGAAATTTGCATCACATAAGAGGTGTTGCATTGCAATGGGATGAGGGGGGGGGGTAGGTAGGGGTGTTAGGGCTAACAACATGGTTCGTATCCCGAAATGACCCCCCCCCTCCCCCCTCCACCCCCCCCCCTTACTCGGGAACCATCACGTGTAAATTGCGAGATGCGAACCCAT
>WNGS01137785.1:0-10884 GCA_020271785.1 Procambarus virginalis
TTCCTAGCGTCTCTTTTCCACCCTTCCACCTTGGAAGGGAGGGAGGGAGGGCTTCCGCAGGATAGCAACAGACACACACAAGGCCGCTGCGGGTTGGCGGGACAACAGAGGACAAAGCAGATGAACGCGAGCAAGACGATCGAGCCAGAGACACAGGACAGGGCTCCCTGACAACAATTAGGAAGGCCAGGCCTCACAATACACAGAGACGTGTGGGGGGGTCTGGTGGCAGCGGACAAGGACACGGACACCATGAAACAAAAGTTGCGCAACCAACTAACAGACGGCGTCTTAAACGAGATAAGACAAGTCAGCGAGTCCGAGACCACACACCACAAGGTGGGACAAGCTCGTCCCGAGCATGACGAGGCTATTATACGCACATAATACATGCGAGACTTACCGAGTACACACAATGATATTCAAGACCGGGAGTGTTCTAGCAGACAGCGTGAGAGGCGTGTAGGAGTGTGAGTAACAACGTATAGACGTCTCCCCAAAACACCACTATTTGCATTATAATTATTACCGGGTACCTGTGCCCTTGTGCTGTGCGTGCGTCTAAAGGCCGCACTTCCCTACAGGTCGGTGTGGTCATTGGTAAGATTATTCAAAGTTTTTGGGAGTTTCTACTGTAAAGAGTAGATGGTACAGGGGCGGAGAGACTTCACTCTTGTCTGAATATGATAACGTATTTATTCTTTAATTGCTTTCAGGAAATGAAAACGCAATTGTTCAAATTTGTCATATGACATGACGGCGTAAGTAAACATCCGGCCATTTCCTAATTAATGTCCAGCAACATCATGACACCACCGGAGGGAGCTAGCAGCCAGCCGCCCCCCTGCCACCACGGGAGGAGCTAGCAGCCAGCCGCCCTCTGCCACCACCGGAGGGCGCTAGCAGCCAGCCGGCCCCCTGCCACCACCGGGAGGGAGCTAGCAGCCAGCCGGCCCTCTTGCCACCACCGGAGGGAGCTAGCAGCCAGCCGGCCCCCTGCCACCACCGGGAGGGAACTAGCAGCCAGCCGGCCCCTGCCACCACCGGGAGGGAGCTAGCAGCCAGCCGGCCCCCTGCCACCACCGGGAGGAGCTAGCAGCCAGCCGGCCCCCTGCCACCACCGGGAGGGAACTAGCAGCCAGCCCCCCCTGCCACCACCGGGAGGGAGCTAGCAGCCAGCCGGCCCCCTGCCACCACCGGGAGGGAGCTAGCAGCCAGCCGGCCCCTGCCACCACCGGGAGGGAGATAGCAGCCAGCCGGCCCCCTGCCACCACCGGAGGGAGCTAGTAGCCAGCCGGCCCCTGCCACCACCGGGAGGGAGCTAGCAGCCAGCCGGCCCCCTGCCACCACCGGGAGGGAGCTAGCCAATCATCGCAGCAGCTGCAGTACTCCCAGCTGAATAAGCCATAAAATTTGCACGTCTCAATTCGTCTGGTTGTATTGCTCGCATGTCAAATATTTGCTTTACTAAATTTGTTTGGTGAAGATTTGTGTGTATGACGTTGTTACTCGCTAAACCTATAAGGTTGATGTGCACGACTTTTATACTCTCGAGTCGTGTCTGCCAGCCTCCTGCGGCGTCGACCAGCCTCCTGCGGCGTCGACCAGCCTCCTGCGGCGTCGACCAGCCTCCTGCGGCTTCGACCAGCCTCCTACGGCGTCGACCAGCTTCCTGCGGCGTCGACCAGCCTCCTGCGGCGTCGACCAGCCTCCTGCGGCGTCGACCAGCCTCCTGCTGCGTCGACCAGCCTCCTGCGGCGTCGACCAGCCTCCTGCGGCGTCGACCAGCCTCCTGCGGCGTCGACCAGCCTCCTGCTGCGTCGACCAGCCTCCTGCGGCGTCGACCAGCCTCCTGCGGCGTCGACCAGCCTCCTGCGGCGTCGACCAGCTTCCTGCGGCGTCGACCAGCCTCCTGGGGAGTCGACCAGCCTCTTGCGGCGTCGACCAGCCTCCCTCCTACGTGTTAAGTCACACAACCCAGGAAGTGGCGAGGGAGTAGCACCTTGGCGTAAGGACAAAACAAAGTCACGCTCTGGATCGGCCAATGACTTGGACACTAGGGAAAATTGAGGAGCAATTCCGTACGTAATGTCTGGCGAATTGTCGTCATTGCGAGTGTGGGCGCATCTTACTGCAGGACTTCCGCAGGATGACGAGTTCCTTGGCCTCTTCTTCCTAAGGCACGCGCGTGTCCTCGAACCCCCAAAGGCTTTGCTAGCCATAGTATGGCTGCAGCAGCCATAAGCGCCACTAACACAAGTTTACGAAACAAGGTCGAGAAGTCTCTGGTAACGTAGCGATGGCACTCTTCTGGGCTGGGTTCGAGCCTTGGCCAGTGGGGATATGACTGGGCACCAATCCTTATCATTGCCGTCCGTTCCCCCAGCAGTGATTAGGAACCTGGTCGTTAACCGACTGGCAGGTTGCAGTGGAACAAGCCCTAGTGGAACAAGGCTTACCATGATTGATAGGGAAGGGAACCTAAGCCTGCTAACAAGTCGCAGCTCGTCAACTCCTGCACCAGCCTACTTAAAATAAAAACTAAAAATGCGCGCCAGTCAGCGGTAAGCCATACCCGCAACACGACTCCGTGAACACCACGTAGAGAGCACAAAACCTCCACAGGATATACAGTACAAGAAAGGCAATAAACACTAAAATTAAGCTTCCGTTAGCCAGTACGTGCACACGCAATTTCACAAATGTTTCGTAAAGCCTGTGTACGTGGCTACGTGAGCAGGACCTGAGCAATCAGCGCCAGGGCCGCTCCATCAGGCTCCTGGCCCGCCAGGGGACGGTCGCCTCCACCCGCCGTGATGACCAGCGTCCACACTCACACACGGACGAGACAAATGCATCACAGCCGGCGCCACTCAACACCACCCCCGAGGCCCAACACTTAGGGGTCACGCTCTGAGCGAGCAACGTTCACTACACAAAGAAAACACAAGGAAAACACCCTGTTTTGCTTCCCATTTGTTTGCTAGTTCGTCACTGGACGCAGGAGAACGTTGCCGACACAGATGGGCGTCGACCAGGAGACTGATCGACGCCGCAGAATGACTTCTCCAACTTTGAGGTTAACCTCACCTCCAAGAACGTGTAGCGGTCTTCAGGGACAGTGGCACATCATATCTGTCAAGTATCAGACGCATCTCATCACAGCTCCAATACCTAAATACTGATGCCGAAATCATCTCAGGTAACCTCAAGATAGTTACAAAAAAGTACTATTAAACAGGAGGTTGGGTTGCCTGGGAACTGCTGAAAATTTATCCTTTCCAATAGTTTAATTAGTCTGGCTCTTGCCTTAACTTGGGTAGACTACTTATGTTGTCCCACCACTAGAGTTTCTTCACGGGTGACAAAACTTTCAAAATGTATAATTAGATTTTATCTGTGACAAACTCACTCAAGGCATATCTACCTATTTCATTTTGTTTGCAATCCAGTATAGACTTGCAGCTGGGTGACACGAGCGGTCTGGCACAGACGTTCAGCTGGGTGACACGAGCGGTCCGGCACAGACGTGCAGCTGGGTGACACGAGCGGTCCGGCACAGACGTTCAGCTGGGTGACACGAGCGGTCCGGCACAGACGTTCAGCTGGGTGACACGAGCGGTCCGGCACAGACGTTCAGCTGGGTGACACGAGCGGTCCAGCACAGACGTTCAGCTGGGTGACACGAGCGGTCCGGCACAGACGTGTAGCTGGGTGACACGAGCGGTCCGGCACAGACGTGCAGTTGGGTGACACGAGCGGTCCGACACAGACGTGCAGCTGGGTGACACGAGCGGGTCGGCACAGACGTGCAGCTGGGTGACAATAACCCGTAACTAAAGCTTGGGGTCACACCCAGCAGAACACGAATATTAGTATAAACAAAAACATCTAAAGAAAATGATTAAAGTTTTAATTGACAATAAGACGAATAACTGTAAAATGTACCATGTAGACCGAACTGTGTTAGGAGAAACTCTGAAACGAAACTAATTTTTTATTTCAATTTAGAATAAATACGAGATGAAATGATTGTTAATTTATTATGCACCCCATACCGTTCCCGATGGTGGCAGTAGAAAGCAACGGGTTCAAAAATTGAACCAAAAATTTTTCTTAGCAATACAACAGATATACAATAGATATCTTAAGAGATACAATAATGAGTTACCAAAGTGCCGAATGGCTATACATGTAAAGCGCACTATTGGAAAGTGGTGACCAGCGAGCAGGATAAAACACTTGCTTGTTCGACACAACAGTTGACGTAGTATTAGCAATAATAATCAAATGATTGCTAATTTAAATAAATACAAATCATTACCCCAGCAGGTGGAGGACATAGTGAGGGCCACAGGAAGCACTATGGCAAACCAGCCATGTTTAACGAGTCCCGTCTCTCCCAGCGGCGAAGGAAAGGCCACGAGAATCTGGCGAAGTCTGCCGGAGGATACGAGACCTCACTCTAATTGTCCAGACAACTTGAACGGCTGTAGCAGGAAGTACGCTGCTTGGCTCTCCGTCTCTTGACCACGTACTTAAACAACACCACCACGCTTACGGAGCGTGACGCAGTGCTCACACAACACGGCTCGTGACGCAGTGCTCACACAACACGGCTCGTGACGCAGTGCTCACACAACACGGCTCGTGACGCAGTGCTCACACAACACGGCTCGTGACGCAGTGCTCACACAACACGGCTCGTGACGCAGTGCTCACACAACACGGCTCGTGACGCAACACGGCTCGTGACGCACCACAGCTGGTGACCGTTAACATTGCAAAAGCGCTTCAACACACTACGAGGTCGAGTGCTCAACACGTCCCTACACCGTGTTGTCAACACACATCTCCAACCCCGTCCACGGACGAGGAGCCCGTGTATACAATGTTGCAAATTATTATCCACGTCTGCGGCCGAAAATAAACTCAATTCTTGTGAAGAATTGTGTAACTGTAGAGCGTGAGGGGGATGCCCTGTACTGTGTGACTGACCTCACTCACCTCCTCGCTAGACACGACACGCAACTGAAATATATATTCTTCTATTTACCATGTACAGTGAGTTCACTTTCATACATTGTGCACAACGCACAATACTTTTCTGCAAGAATGTGATATCAAGTCACGATGGAAATCTTCCACACGAGCAGCAGAGCGACTGCTGGCGGGTTTGCTCTGTTTAACCACTTGTTGGATTGTCAAAATTAGTAGTGACTTTCCCATAAACTCATTCCTATAGTTCTGTCTCTCCAGCTGAGATAATACATGGATACAGTACGATACCAACTGTTAAAATGCAGAACTAAATGGAAAATGACATTACAAAAAATACATTATAAAAAATGGGAGGAGGGAGAGAAAATGCACATACAAGCTTATCATGCAGAAGCCCTCGGATGCTTAATGTGTCCCCAAATTCATGCCAATCATTACAAAAGCCAGACAAGCTACGCCTGAAGATTAAACAGAATCCGGATTCCTCGAGTAATTTAGAAATATATAGTAAAGGAAGAAGCCTGTGAGGTGCAGATATATCTGAAATCGCGAGAAAGCCAGTGAGAGGTGTGACAAGTTCTTGGATGCAGATTATAACTGCCAACGAACCCTGGGGGGTTCCTCGCGGCCACCACCGTCCTGACAATCCTCGCCCTCCACCAAGGACGAGGCGGAGGTCAAGGCCGAGCTCACCAAGCAACAGGCAACCTCCAGCGCCTGCAGGACCAGCGGGAAAGATAACGGTAGATGGGGGCAGGGGGGAAGAGTGGTGAGTAAATGCATTAAACAACAGGGGGATGATCACATTGGTACCCCAGCCCGGCGCTACTCTCCTGGGAACCGCCCTCTCGCACTAACACAGTTGCCTCCTGGATTGTGGATTAGGCAGAGAATTAGTTCCCGTTGTAGGGGACAGTAAGCTTGCACTTGGTTATATCTAGGTCTTCCTCCCCAACCGAGGCCAACTACTGATCTTCCCCAGGATGCCCCCACACTGGGCAGGATGCCCAGGGTCCATTGTTTTATTCCTAAGTGAATATTTTAACTCCTACGTCATATTGTATAATGGTATCCCAACGGGTCTGAATGGTCTAATAACTGGGTATTCAACGATGTTGTGTGCATGCTCATGCCCCAGTTCCTGCTCACAGAGTTTGCATTTTTTTCTTTTATTAAGACATTAGGTACATCTCCATTTGTTCAGCTACCCTAGACTGTGAAGGGGGGAAGTACAGTGTGTCAAAAAGCTAGCTACGTGGTGCTAAAAATCCCCATCACACAGGATGATTAGTCATACAGAGGCATGTGATAAGAAGCAGAGCCACTGGCAGACTGGGTGCAGAGGTTTGCATTTTTTTTATTAAAATATGAGGTACATCTGCACTGGTGCAGCTACCTTAGACGATATGAAGTGGAGTACAGTGTGTCAAAAAAGCTAACTAGGTGATGCTAAAAAATCCCCATCACACAGGATGGTTAGTCATACAGAGGCATGTGATAAGCAGTCTGCACTGGCAGACTCCGGATGCATTTTGAGGATATCATCAACACAAGATTGAATAAGGTAGCAGTGGTAATAAAGGTCCCCATCTCGCAGGATGGTTAGTCATACAGGGCCAAATGTTTAGTAGCCTGCACTGGCAAATTTTGGGTACACTGTGAGGATATCTTCAAGAATACGAGAGTGAATAAAGTAATTGCAAAGCTCCAGGTACCTCATGCCAACTGGTCTGAGGTTTGCATCAGTTTACCTCTTGTGATCCAGTCTACGGAGGTGCAATGCCACATTTAGGCAAGTCTTTACACGTTTGTTGAACAGTTTTATTTTTTCTACCACGAATATCTGACCAAAGATGTGGCCACAGGTCTATACAATGCTTTACGGTGCGATGAGAGTAACATTGTGCCCTTCGGTCGAGTTTCATCGACACGAGAGTACAGCTACGACAAATGATTTTATCAACAGGGAGCCGGTCGGCCGAGCGGACAGCACGCTGGACTTGTGATCCTGTGGTCCTGGGTTCGATCCCAGGCGCCGGCGAGAAACAATCGGCAGAGTTTCTTTCACCCTATGCCCCTGTTACCTAGCAGTAAAATAGGTACCTGGGTGTTAGTCAGCTGTCACGGGCTGCTTCCTGGGGGTGGAGGCCTGGCCGAGGACCGGCCCGCGGGAACACTAAAAAAAAAAGCCCCGAAGTCATCTCAAGATAACGTCAAGATAACATACAGGGTTTGAAAGTTGGAATCTCTTGTACACGAGGGTTCAGTTTTCAGACCATTCTTGTAATTATTAAACAGATGGACGTGTGTGACCAACACACCACTCCCGACGCTGTTGGACTACTGACCACCTCCATGCAATATGGTGCTCATTGACTTCTTAGCCAGGATTACTAAGCATTAAACGTGTCTACCTGCGAAACCTGTACATCTTTCCTCAATTACGGCGGCTTAGTTTACATTTACAAAATGGTTTACGAGCTTAGGAACGCTGCCAGGTTCTACTATGCCCAAGGTTAATATTAATATTCAGGGAAATCAGACTAACGTGAAGAAAATGAGAAAGAAAAGGAGAAACCCCCTCGGAAGCTCTGAGGCGACTCGAACCCGCGACAGAGGTGCTCCCAGCAGCTCACCTTACTCTGCAATCCCAGTTGTATAACCTTTAACAAGTTAGGGCGGTACAGTGGTAAGGTGAGTGGCTGGCAGTGCCTTGGTCGCGGGTTCGAGTCACCTCACAACTCAAATTGATTTTCTCATTATTAATGAGAAATTTATATATTAGGGGACCTAAACATTCCCTCTAATGCGTTATGTGTGGTTTCCTCCGAGGCTACGGGCCCCCTTCTTCCAGCCAGAGGTGGTATTCCCTTCCCTATTATATTATTGCATTAATATATTAATAGTTGTTCGGAGCTCGATAACTGTTTAGTTATACGGGCTCACCATAGCCCGTGCTACTTGGAACTTTTTGTTCCAGGTAGCGAATCTTTAACAACAACAATGTTTAGTTAATGCAAAGACAGCCGTCATGAATGACTAATGATGTACAGGTTTCGTAAGGAGACACACACATGTTTGATCAATACTGGACCTAAACAAGTAACTTTGTTCTCAAGACGCAACCTCTGTAGTTCGCTGCGTAAACTGTCAGAGTTTAAATTTGATAAACAGTTTAAAGTTTATTATTATTTAAAACATATCAACTAAGGCGTTGCTGGGTTATATTCACGGGTTCAAATGGCGACAATTTCATGTTGGTCGGCACTGAGGGGGAACTATCTAACATACGCTTCTCTCCTTACACGCATAGTCTTCGTATATACGCATCTCTTCCTAAACGCATAGTCTTCGTATATACGCATCTCTTCCTATACGCATAGTCTTCGTATATACGCATCTCTTCCTACACGCATAGTCTTCATATATACGCATCTCTTCCTACACGCATAGTCTTCGTATATACGCATCTCTCCCTACACGCATAGTCTTCATATATACGCATCTCTTCCTACACGCATAATCCTCGTATATACGCATCTCTCCCTACACGCATAATCCTCGTATATACGCATCTCTTCCTACACGCATAGTCTTCGTATATACGCATCTCTTCCTATACGCATAGACCTCGTATATACGCATCTCTCCCTACACGCATAGTCTTCGTATATACGCATCTCTTCCTATACGCATAGTCCTCGTATATACGCATCTCTCCCTACACACCTTGGCTTGTAGGCTCGTGTGGTCAGCACGCAACTATGCCGAATTTAATGAAATAACTTAATTTTTAAACTCTTCAAATGAGACAATATTTAGTCCATGCAATGGGATCAAACTCTTGTGTCTCCTCTCCCCATGACATCATACATAACAGTGAATTGCTTTAGTTTCACCCACGGCTTCTAACCCATTCCCAGTGATTGACAACCCTAGCGATGAAGAACAACTCTTGAACACAGCTCAGCGTCCCGTATGTCTCAACTCTGTCAGCTGGCCTTCAAGGGGCCTATATAACCCCTAATCTTATTTACGAAAAGCTATCACAGTAACATGGCGAATAACCGAACTAGCTGCCCAACTCACGGGCTCACTATAGCCCGTGCTGCTTGGAACTTCTTGTCACGAGTACTTTAATCAAAAGCAAACACCAAGAGCCACCTCTTGGGGTGGCGTAATCACGATCAACCAATCACAAAAAGGGGCAAGACGGGCTATTCATGCCCCTGCCGCCTCGTATGATGGCTTAATCGTCAACAGCAACACAACGAGGAGACGAAGATGTGACTGTGTGCGGCGAGCAAGACTGAGGTGATGGTCCAGGTGATGGTCCAGGTGATGGTCCAGGTGATGGTCCAGGTGATGGTCCAGGTGATGGTCCAGGTGATGGTCCAGGTGAGAGGGAGTGAGAGTACGGGACAGTTGAAGCTGTGACCACGGGGAGAGAGAGGGGGGGGGGGGACGCGAGTTGGAACAACATCAGCGCGGGACAAGCCCAGGATGTTGTTATCAGAGCGGTTGTCCTGTAAGCGAGGCGGACTCCCATGATCACCAATATACACGCTACAGTCACGGAGGCTCATGGGAAGAAGGGCAACGGTGTTCACCATGCCCCGCTAAAAGCATGGAACAATATAAAATTAAATTAAAAATAAATTATATATATATATATATATATATATATATATATATATATATATATTTATATATATATGTATGTATGTATGTATATATATATATATATATATATATATATATATATATATATATATATATATATATAACTGAAAATTCATTCAGGCTTGTTTGCATATATATATATATAATATATATAATATATATATATATATATATATATATATATATATATGAATGAAACTCACACCCCAGAAGTGACTCGAACCCATACTCCCAGTAGCAACGCAACTGGTATGTATAGGGACACCTTAAACCGCTTGACTATCACAACCGGACATAAGGAAGTGATAGCCTGAGCTATATGAACCACTTCCCCGCCGGCACTTGGATGGTTATCTTGGGCATAGCATTTTATCAAATCACCTCATTTTTTGGGGCAACACGTATCACTTCCTTATGTTCGGTCGTGATGGTCAAGCGGTTTAAGGCGTCCCTGTACATACCAGTTGCGTTTCTCCTGGGAGTATGGGTTCGAGTCACTTCTGGGGTGTGAGTTTTCATTCGCATATAGTCCTGGGGACCATTCAGGCTTGTTCGCATATATATATATATATATATATATATATATATATATATATATATATATATATATATATATATATATATGAGAGAGAGAGAAAGAGAGTGTTGTGTGTGTGTGTGTGTGTGTGTGTGTGTGTGTGTGTGTGTGTGTGTGTAGTAAATATGACAGGTCGGGAGTCAGTACATTAGACAACCGACGGTTAGAAAAGGCGAGATCCAAGAGCTAAGAGCTCGATCCTGCCAGCACAAATAGTAAATACACGATACAAGGCTACACGTGTGAGCCCCGCCGGAGCCACATGTGTGGCCACATGTGTGAAGTCACACACATTTAAAGACTCCCATCTTATTGCACAATTATTGTACAGGAACTTATGAACATTTTGCAAGGCAAAACTTGTTACAAACATTTATTCATATTAACCCAGTTAAAAAGAGTCCATGACTAACAAAAGTGTATGTATAACATTATATTCATTACTGACAATAAGAAACTATCAGAAATATGTTGGTTAGTCAGTAAGGTGGAGAGAGCCACGGCCTGAACAAACCTCCACACGTTCATAGGTTATGTCCAACCCCAATTTGAACATCCTCGTAGTTGTAACAGCCCTAGTAGGCTGCCGGGCTACGTCCACCCCCCCCCCCCACCACCCGATA
>WNGS01137793.1:0-7500 GCA_020271785.1 Procambarus virginalis
CGTCGTCAGGCATATTAATAAAAATATCTTGGGCTTTACCCCTGAGTCTTCCCTGTTAGGATTTCACCCACTCTCCTTTGGCCAGGTCATGGACAGGGCCAATCTCTGAAAATGGTTGAAAAACCTTTCAGGATCCGACTCTGAAAATTCAGGCAAGTTATGCTTCTTCTCATAATGCCTGGGGTTTGAATCCCCGGCAGGTGGAGGTCTAGGGGCAGTCGCTCTAATTCTAGCCTCCTCGGTTTTGAGTCTTTGCTCCTCTAATTTTATTTTTGCTAACTATAGAGCTAACTCTCTCTCTGTATGAGCTGCAGTTTCTGCTTGGCTAGGCTGGTATAAAGGAGTATCATCTGCCAATAGCCCTTCATCGATACAATGTTGTACTATTTCATTCAACAAGGTCCACTTTTTATTTGCGGCATTTAATTCTAGACCAAATTCCTTGTAACAATACTAAATTAGACTTGGTAAGTTTCTTTATATCCACCAATGAAGGCTCCTCTGCCAGTCTCTGCATTTCGGATGACATCACTAAAAATTTTAGCTCCTAGCCACAGAAAAAATTAAAAATTAAAATTGGAAAAAAAAAAAAATTTGCACGGCCCCTAACACAAGGCCACACTAACCTTAATCGTGAAGAGATCCAGCTGGGTGTCCAGTCAGTGCAATGAATGTCCTACGCCAGATGAGCTGGACCCTAGGCTAGCACACAACCGTTCTGCGGAAACAAGAATTTTTTAGTTTTGGCATTCAAAGATCTAATTTTTACAAAATTACATTTTTTTTTTGAGATATATACAAGTTGTTACTTCTTGTACCCGGACTGGCCAACCACTTGTTGTAAAAGGTGGTGGGCTTGCTATGGAGGAACTGGTACTATTAAGGGGTAAGGGTAAGTAGAATACAGAGGTATCAAATATGGGAGAACTAAAAGCCCGGCCCCCAAAGTAAAATGTTCACAGTAATCAGAATTTGCTACTAAACCTGTAGCCTAGAGGAAGATCTTGCACTCACAACAGGAAGAAAGGATACTCTGTTCTAGCTTACTTATTTATTAACCCCTTAACAACCCCCCATACACAATCACACCAATAACAATATAATACTAACTTTACCACACAATCTTACGTTAAAAGCCTTGGTCCACATAGACAGGATACAAGGTTTTACACTGAACACAAGCTAGGGTAAAGCTCTACTATTAAAACACTTGAAGTTAGAGTCAGCTTAGGGTAGGGGACCACGTGTTTACACTGGGACCCCCGTTAGCATAACAGGTGAGATAAACACTTAAAAACACTTACTACACCCCAGGTATACTACTCTACACATAGAACGATGGGTATGCCAAAATATAACCAAAATGAGTTATGGAGTACTTAACCAAACTAAGACAGAAATAAAGAATTAAGAGGAAGGAGGAGCACATCCTAACACCACAGTCAGCCAGCAGAGAAGAACAAGCGAGAGTCTCCCTCCTTTTCCGTGGGCTAATGCTGCCGGCAGACTGTTCAATTAATCATACCGGCGCCCGATACAAAGTTTACTCAGGTTTACTTTACAAATGATTAGACAGTATTAGTAAACATAGTTGGTGCCTATTTTATTATTTAATAATCAACCCCAAGCTCAATCTTTAAATACTCTTTGAGAAACAAGAATAGTCTTACGACTGGCAGGGAAGATACGACATATGCAGCTCGCGATGCGTGTTTACTATATGGTAGTTTAATAAGCTCAAAATTTGACCTCTGGTTTCCTCTAAAGAACCCAGAGCCGTAACACTAATAAAAAGGTGGTGGCACAGCTATATATTACCGAGATACATTTATCTGCAACAGTGTTATTAGTGACAGAGATGACTACTGTGAATATACTTTTGCTCAGTTTACAATTAAATCCCTTAAATCCTCTTTGACTATTGGAGCCATCTGTAGATTTCCCAATACTAACATAGCTTCTTTCTCAGAAACCTAAGGAATCTTATTATAAACAACAATCTCAACAAAAACCACATCATTCTGGGAGGAGACTTTAATATTGACCTGGGTCAACAAATTGCTCTCAAGTTGACTATTTCCTTAACAGCATGAACTCCTGTATGCTAATCCCACAATAACCAAACCTACCCGAGTCACTCAAACATCAGCCACTACCTTGGACCACATATGGACAAACCTATATAACAGCTCCCCTTGTATCTGGTATAATCTAGAACAGAACAACTGACCACTATCCTACCTTTCTCATAGCAACATGGACATAACACCACCAAAAAGCAAGAAACTTTCATTTAGGCTACACAGTGAATCAGCTTTAGGCAATCTTACAAATGCACTTCACAATATTAACTGGGATTCTGAATTCAATAATACCCAGGATATAAATTCATTAGCTAACCTCTTCCTCTCCAAAACTCTAAGCCTCGACAACCTTCATTGTCCCCTCTTACCAAGCAAGTAACTGACAAAAGATTAAACAATCCATGGCTAACAAGTGGCATTCTCGACTCAATCAACAAGAAACATGAATATGAAAAGAAACTTAGGATTGGCCTAGTTTCAAAGGAAGTAGCTAAAAGGTACTCATCAATGCTTACCAGTACCATAAGAAAGGCAAAACTTGCATATTATGTGAATAGATTCAATGAAGCAAAAGGCAACATGAAAAGCACTTGGAAAACCATCTCTAGTATCCTAGGAACTAAACAACACTCACATAACCAAATAAAACTCTACAAGGATGGGGATATACCGTCAACTGGTTTAGAAATGGCAAATGAATTTAATAGTTTCTTTTTATCGGTTGGTGCTAATCTTGCCAGTAAAATCCCACAGACTCAGACACATATTAACACATATCTCTCAGGCAGCTATCCAAACTCTCTTCTCCTTTCACCAATCAGCCCGGCAGATGTTGTGTCCATTATACACTCTCTAAAAGCAAGGCAGGGAACACCAGTGAAATTCCGTGCATTGTTTACAAGAGAGCCTCCCATGCCCTTGCCCCACCCATAGCCCTACTGTTCAACAAATCTATAGAGTGTCACACCTTCCCTGATATCCTCAAAAAAGCAAGAGTCCATAAAGGAGGCAATCCGGCGGACATAAATAATTATAGACCAATATCAAATCTACCCATTCTATCAAAATATTTTAAAAAATTATTTACAAACAGCTCTATTCCTACCTCGTAAAATTCGACATACTCAGCCCCTGCCAGTTTGGCTTCCGGTCCCAAAGAGCACCAACGATGCAATCATTAGTCTCCTTGACGTAATCTACTCAGCCCTTTACAAAAATTAGTTTCCGATTGGACTCTTCATTGACCTAAGAAAAGCCTTTGATACTGTTAATCACAACTACCTCTTACTTAAACTCCAGCATTATGGAATCCGAGGCCTTGCCCTTGACTACATCCGATCCTATCTTAGTGACAGACACCAATATGTAACCATCAAAGATACAACTTTTTCCACTCTACCAATTATCGTTGGATTGCCACAGGACAGTATCTTAGGATCTCTTCTATTTCTTACATATATAAACGATCTGCCTAATGTCTCTAATATTCTCAAGCCTATATTGTTTGCTGACGATACTACCTTATCTATTCAGACCTCAACCCACATACACTAAATAATGTTGTGAATAATGAATTAAAAAAAGTCCACTTATAGATGACAACTAACAAACTAACATTAAACATCGAAAAGACTTACTACATCTTATTTGGAAGCAAATCATCAAATGCAATTCAGCTACAGATAGACAACATTAACATCAGTAATAAAAATGATGGCAAGTTTCTTGGCCTATTCCCAGACAAGAGACTCAACTTCAGCACCCACATTCAACACATAACTAAGAAAGTCTCTAAGACAGTTGGTATACTCTCCAAAATCAGATATTATGTTCCTAACTCTGCTCTCCTCTCACTATATTATGCACTAATCTACCCCTATCTTAATTATGGTATCTGTGCATGGGGGTCTACCACTGCAAACCACCTTAAGCCCATCATCACCCAGCAAAAATCTGCTATCAGAATAATAACTAACTCTGCTTTCAGACAACACTCAGCTCCCTTGTTTAAATCCCTAAACTTGCTAAATATTAACTCCCTCCACACATTCTCTTGTGTCAACTACATTTACAAGACCCTGTACTTAAATGCAAACCATGCTCTGAAACTCTCTCTGGACAGATGTAATAGGACCCATTATCACCACACCAGAAATAAATATCTCTTTGATATCCCCAGGGTCAAACTTAACCTGTGTAAACACTCTATGCAAATTAAGGGACCTAGTCTATGGAACTCACTCCATAGTGAATTTAAAAACTGTAAAACTTTTGCCTTATTTAAAAGCAAAACCAAAAAGTACTTAATTTCATCGTTTTAGTTTCCTACACTGAGCTTTAAATTTGCTCTGTACCTAGTGTTACCCAATCTCCTAATTCTTATATTACCCAAACAACCTTATCATTGTGTTCATTGCTGCCTTCTTTTATGTGCTAGCCATATGCTGTATTGTGCCTACCGATTTTTGTCAACTACCATTCAAGCTGTCATTGCAATCAATCTTAGCTACCTAAGTGCTTTAATATACTGTACCTACAATTTTCTCTCATCTTTTTTTTTCTTGCCATGTAACTGTTATCATTTTTTTTATATATATATAAATTTTGCAAGTATTTACCTACTTAAAATTTTCTTAGATTATGGACCTGCCCGAAACGCTGCGCGTACTAGTGGCTTTACAAGATGTAATTACCTTATTATGTATTCTCTCATTCCCAATGTACCTTCTTGTATATGAATAAATAAATAAATAAATAAATAAATAAATAAATCTCTGTGGCTCAATCATAGAAACTGAGTAAATTCGATACACAGTATCTTCCAGATCGAAAACAATATTGTCTGTGTGATATTATATAATTTCTCTCCAGGTGTTCTACCCATTTAGTTTTTATTAATTTTTTTCAATCTTTTCACTTTTACACTTGTCAATGATTCAGGTCTATAATTAAGGGGGGGGGGGTCTTCCCTGTTGCCACTTTTGTAGATTGGAACTTTGTTAGCCTTTTTCCACATGTTTGCTATGAATCCTGTACACAGGGATGCCTGAAAGATCAGGTGAAGTGGAAGGCTGAGCTCAGATGCACATTCTCTCAGAACCCATGGTGGAACTCCATCTGGACCAACTGCCTTGTTCTTACTTAGCTCCTTTAGCATATTTTCCACTTCATCTCTAGACACCTCTATACGCTCTATGATGTTCTCAGAAATTCTTATTGTGTCTGGTTCTCTTAAGATTTCGTTTTGTATAAACACACTTTGGAACTTTTTGTTTAATGTTTCACACATTTCATTATCATTTTCTGTGAATCTGTTTCCTATTTTCAACCTCTGGATATTATCCTTTACCTGCAATTTGTTGTTTATGAATTTGTAGAATAGGCCCAGTTCTGTTTTACATTTATCCATTATCCCTTTTTAAAAATTTCTTTCTGCCTCTCCCCTTACTGCTGTATTGTTGTTTCTCGCATCTTCGTATCGCTGGTATGTTTGGGGGTTTGGCTTCTTCCTATATTGATACCTGCTTGATGGGGTTCTGCTCTTCTACTCCCCAAGCCCGGCCCGAGGCCAGGCTCGACTTATGAGAGTTTGGTCCACCAGGCTGTTGCTTGGAGCGGCCCGCAGGCCACATACCCACCACAGCTCGGCTGATCCGGAACTTCTCTTAGAAAACAGTCCAGTTTTCTCTTGAAGATGTCCATGGATTATGTGCAAAGTTTTTAGTGCTAAGGTTCCTAATGAATCGATTTGTCATAAAGCCATAACGTTTAGAATTATAAATATTTTGCATATAAATTTGGCACATATTTGGGGCCCCCATTCAAAAAATGTTTTACAGTAAACTATACTCTTCAACAATATTTTTCTCACTGGCAATTGAAAGTTATATGCCATTCTGAGACCATAATGAATAAAATAACAATTGGTGACATAAAATATTTAGAGCCATTTTAATTTTTTTTTGTAATTTTTTTCCATTCATGTTGTGATGTTGATTTAAAAGGAAATGTTGGAGCATTTGCCACGAGGATTATGCACACAAAAAATTGAGTGTGTATGATGTAGTTTCGGTGCCCAATCACTGGGCCCCTTAAGAGGTAGTTATGGTTTATAGTATCAAAGGCTTTCCTCAAGTCAATGAATAGGCCAATTGAGAACTCATTTTTGTCAAGGGCAGTGTAGATTATATCAAGCAAGAGTGTTGGTGGGTGTTGCAAGAGCAGGGCAGCACTCTTATATATCATAGACATTATTTCATTAATGTTTCAAGCTTTGATTTTAAGTAATTGAATTATGGATATAATGTCTGTCGGGCTGACTGGTAAAAGGAGTAGTGTTAGCTATCTGTGAGATATGTAGTAACATGTGTCTGGGTCTTTGGAATTTTTCTGCCAAGGTTTGCACAAATTCATGAAAAGAAGCTATTGAAATCAGTTGCAATATCTAAGTCTGTTGCAAGTGTGTATCCATCTTTGGAGAGTTTTATCTACTTGGTATGTGATTGTTGTTTAGACCCTAGGATGTTAGACATGGGTGATGGTAGAGATGTAATGTTCATATTTCCTTTTGCTTCTTTAAATCTATTCTCATATAAGGAAGCTTTGGCTCTTTGTATTTTATTGGTAATCATTGATGAGTATCTCTTAACTTCTTGTTTTGTAACTAGGCAAATTCTATTTTCATTTTTTTCATAATCGTGTTTCTTGTTACAGTAATTGTTTTATTAACACTTTGGCGCACCGTACAGTATGTCACTTGTGGGCCAGGGGTTGTTTAATCTTTTGGCAGTTAGTTACTTAGTGAGGAGAGGACTCAAGATGGCTCAAAATGCTCAGAGTACTCTCACAAATTTATATCAATGTAATATTTTGGAATCTTATAAAACAAAAATGTATGACTAAAAATTCTCCTTCTTTCCCATCAACAGGTTTTCCTCACTCGGCTTGCTCGGCTTTTGTGTTACTGTGAGGGTGCCATCATCGTTTACCCTTCAAGACTGACTCATGCTGGCATTGCATTTGTGGACTTCCCTTCACAGCATCTGCCATTAGATTAATGAGAGGTGGGGTAGCTAATGAATTAATACTCTGGGATCAAAAGGTGGGAATTAGTGAACAGTGTATGATGAAAAAGAGAGCATATATGAATAACTTATGTTCTAATGTTATAAAGTATGATGTTATTAGAAAGTGTATTGCTGTGCCCAAGAGAAAATTCACACCACCATGGAAGGATTGTAAAGTAGATGTAGTAATTACTCCCTTGCAAAAGAAAAAAAGTATGTTTGAAATAGGAGAGCTGAGGGCAACATTTGATTGTATAATTAAAAAATTGCCTACAGAAAACACTCTACATGTATATTGTGATGGGTCAGTAGCTAGGGATGGGAAGGCAGGATGTGGAGTCTTGATCCAG
>WNGS01137793.1:10000-14625 GCA_020271785.1 Procambarus virginalis
ATTATGTGCTGGTTGGTGGAGGTTATTTCGCACTTGGAAGGGTTCAGGGTGAGGCCTAGGCTTGCTCCTTGCTCCTGAATTATTCTTATGTCGTCCAAGAGTGAGTCTGGGGAGCCGGCTAGAGTACCATCATCCAAAAACCAAATGTTGAGCTCACTGGACAGGTTATCGGTGACTTCCTTGATGACTAGGCAGAAAAGAAAAGGAGCAAGGGGGTCACCCTGTTGGACACCTTCTTGTGATTCGATTTCATGTTCCCCAAAAAGCAGAGTTAGATTCTTGCTGTAGCATGAGTTTACAAACGGGTAGAGGGAAGGAAAAAGGCGATGAACCGCATTGAGTACTGCATCCCTTCTAACCAGATTGAAAGCATTTTTGAAGTCCAGCTTTATCAGGGCTTTTTCATCCGTAATGTTGGCAATGTAGGCTCTAGCTGCATGAGCCGCTGCCTCACACCCTTGGGGAATGCCAAACCCAAGCTGTTTTGGCTTCAGCATGTCGGCTGCTGCCTGACTAACTGCTCTAGCAGCAGCCTTAGCGACGAGACGCCGGAGTGAATTGCCCACAGCTATCGGTCTGATTCCTCCATCTTTTTTCCTCAGGGCACAGAGGGTAGCGCCAAAAAAGAGAGGCCGTATGGTCTCTGGTATGTTGCCAGCTAGACATGTGTTGGCGAATCTAGTTAGTTCCACCAGGAGGCCCTGTGCAATGTCTCCAAGTGCAGGGTTGAGCATTTGTTTGATGTGGTTGGGTCTTAGTCCTGTGAACCCACCTGCTGATCCTGGTGGGAAGGATAAAGCTGCTTTATGCACCATGGATTCGAGCACACACAGGGGTTCTGCTCTGGTGACACCGACTAGGGGAACACTGTCGTCACGAGGAGCTCTGGGTGGGTGTTTTTCCCTCAGGGCTTGTGCTGTATCGGCATCCCTGGTGGCAACTGTGTCTTCACTGGTGATGACTCTGATTGCCCCTATTGTGTTGCCTTCTTCTATTTTCTTGCTGACTGTTGCTCTCATTTTGGATGCCTCGGTTCTGCTGTTGATACCTTTCCTGCGGTGGGTGTTTTTGGCACGGGTGGGGAGGGGTGCCTGGTTGTCCTCTCTAGGAAAACTATTTATAGCCATAATGACTGAGGAAGCTAGTGATTTGTCTCTCCTTGCAGGGACAGCTAGACATATGTTTCCAAACAGGAGAAGGTTGCGCCATGCTTGGATAGTTCCGGGGGAGTCATTGACCTTTTTCAAGAGGCTGGATAGTTTGGCTGCTGCCTGGGGCCGGGCAGCTTTGGGGATGTGCTGCAAGGTTCCAACCGATGTTGCTTTGATGGCTTCTAGTAGATTCTCAGTCGAAATGAAGCTGTTGGAGGTGTTTTCCCTGACTGCTGGAGTGGGGCCTTGATTGATACCCTCTTTGGGAGGGCGCCACATACCCGGACAATTGGTTCCGTTGTGAGCATGCTTGCGCACATCCCCGTTACTCTTGAGTTTCCACACCTTGTCGCACACTTGGCATGTGCCATACCTGTCGTCGCTTGATGGCTCCTCTTGGCTGAGAGAAGCCTGGCTGTCAGTCGTGACCTGCGACATCGGCGGGCGCTGGGTGGGCGCTGGGTGGGCGCTGGGCGGGCACTCGGCGGGCGCTGGGCGGGCACTCGGCGGGCGCTGGGCGGGCACTCGGCGGGCGCTGGGCGGGCGCTGGGTTCACAACCTGGGCGCTGGGCGGGCGCTGGGTGGGCGCTGGGCGGGCGCTGGGCGGGCGCTGGGTGGGCGCAGGGCGGGCGCTGGGCAGACGTAGCGTGAGGGGGGGTGGACACAGGGAGGTGACGGTCGCGGTTGGGGTGGGGCAGGGGGGGTGACTCGTGGGTTGGGTGACGGTACACACTAGCGGGAATGGGGAGGGGGGGGGGGTCAGAGGGGTGACACTAACACGTTTGTATAATTTGTGATATATCACTGCACAATATCATACACTTGTAATCTGGTTCACTGTGGACTCGATGCACTTAAAACGCGATACCTGTTTCCCGAGAGCCGAGGTATCTATTTTTCAGGGATATTTTCATAAACACTTACACACTGGTCACCCCCCTCGACTGACCGCACAACAACACCCCATCCCCCCACCCCCACCACCATAACCGAGGGAGCCCCTCAGGGCGCCCTTGTTGGCCCTCACTGCAGTTCAGATGATTCCACACTGCCAATCCACTTGTTTGATTGTTTTTGGTTGCGATAGTTCACCCTGGACACTTCCCGCCACTCTCACACCTTCCCAGGATGTTCACACTGCACACTGTTGAGTCTGGGCCCGGTGAGGTCAGGATGTCACAAGATAATGGCACATGGTCGGCAGAGCCTCCTCCCAGCGTCCGTTCCCTGTGGCGCCTTTTTGCGGGCTCCACTAGTTAAATCATATAGAGGAAAGATCATTTACCCTAATATTGTGGGAATAATTAAACTCGATAAAGGTAGGTTGGAGATCCCAAATATACCCACGCTGAGGTGGGTTTCCTATTAGGCCTGTTAGTACACCCTTTCGTGGGCCAACATCTCAAAAAACCCATTTCCCTTAACTGGATCTTATAAATAAGAAAAGGCTATTTTTGAAAAGAAACACTAGTAAGTTTCTAGGGAGAGAAAGGATTCCGAAGGTGGGGACTGGTGGGGACCCAATTTTTACGGGGGAAAGGGTGATGACAACAGCTTCCTAATCCCACAACAACGCCAATGCTTTTGCCAGTGATAGCCAATTTGAAAAGCTTTGTTAATCTTTTTCTTAATTGAAAGTGAGGTTCTAATGTGGGTAGGGCGGTTAAAACGCTATGTTGTCTTTCCAGATCATCTTTCCATGTCCAACGGTTGTTTGGGGTCAAACGTGTGGTACAGTCCAGTGAGAGGCCTATTGGTAGATTTGGGCCGGTCGGGGGGACCAATTACATCTGGAAAAAATGCTGGCAGAAGGCTGAATGGGGCAGAAAACCAGAAGCCAGAGAGGAGGGCAAGGTAAGGGAAATCGGAAGTCTACAGCCTCGTATGTTTAATATAAATGGAAAAAAAAAGCAAAGGGGAAAAAAGAAACTAAGAAAGATAAAAAAAACTAAAAAAAAAAACGCGTCAAGAAGGAAGAAAGGAAGAAAATAATAGAAAAAAAAAAGAAGAAAAAAACACCAAAAAGATTAAAAAAAAAAGTGAGAAATATAAAAAAAAAACCCCAAAACACAAAACAAAAAACGAAAAAAAATAAAAAAAATTAAAGAGAAAATTGAATTTTTGTAAGATGGGGGAAAAGTTTAAAAAAATAAAAAAATAAAAAAAAAAACAAAATCCAACTAGGAAGTTCAAATACTTGCGAAAACGACAATATCTACAGAACGAAAAATACAAAACAAAAACTCTTTCTTCGTACTCAAGACCCTCTTCTCAAAAAAAGACGATATTCAAAAAAAAAGAAAATAAAAAAACTAAAAAAAACTACAATAGAACGACTCTTTTAAAAAAAAAACGCAAGTAACTATCTCCTCTGTTCTTCTCTTCTCTTCGTCATCCTCTCTCTAGAAAGCTCGAAGAGAAAAATTAAAAAATTGACATACACTAAAAAAAAAATAAAAACTAAAGAATCAAAATACTAAAAAATGAATAAAAGAAAAAAAAGTATACTAAAAAAGTCCTCTCGCGCTACTGTCCTTGAAGCTCCGCTCCTTCCTTCGCTCTCTCTAGACAGGACGTCCTTCATCTCTCTCCCCCGTGACTTGGTTTTACGGTTAATCTTTCTGTGGGTAAACGCTTATCTCGTGCGTATAATTAAGAGGAGGTTCCACGAGGTGTTGGGTTCCGACTTAATGTTGGAAGTTCCTAGGCCTTACTATGCGGATTTTGTGGGGATTGGTTTTGAATTTTCCTCGGGGTCAAAGTGACGATCAGAGAGACTGATAAGGCGAATTAATTGTATTGTTGTGAATTGTGTTGTAAAAAGGGAAATTTTATTTTGAAGAAACTATTAAAATTAAAAAAAAAAAAAAAAACATTTCGTGATTGGAAAAGTTTCGTTTATTTTACTAACTATAATTAAAAAAAAAACACAAACTGGAAACAAATGGCAAAATCTTGTATGGCTTAATTTTGGTTAAAACAATGTTCAAGTGTTGAAAAAATAAAAAACAAAAAATACAAAAATTGAACAAATAGGAATTGGTACGTAATGGGGATGGGGGAAATGAGCCATATAAAAATGTAAATATTTTAAAATATGAATGCTAGATATATTAACTAAATTATAAAACTCTATTTGATCACAAGAGGTGAAGCGTCATTAGGAGTCATTTTTTTTTTTTTTTTTTATCTTTTTCTTGTAGCTTCGCACGCGAGCACACATAGTATTAGTTCTGGGCTGGGGGGACAGGAGGAACCCGCAGGCAAAGGGGGAGACAATATTCCACACTATTTGAGGGCTCGAGGGTTGTACAGTTCCACATCGTCTGGTGCATTGCCGTCACGGAGCCCGTAGTCAGTATTTGAAGGGAGAATCTTTGCAGGGAGGTGTATGTTTCATGGCGCGTATCCTTCTCGGACAATTTGAGAGGTTTACCGCCCAAATACAAAAAACGTACTTCTGCTAATGCTGAG
>WNGS01137798.1:0-17935 GCA_020271785.1 Procambarus virginalis
TAACTCATAAAGTGCGTCTCAACTTATTAAACAATACCATAGTGATTGACATCCGACTTTTGTGCTTTAAGGAAATAAACAAGTGAATTTTGTGTGGGAGTCCACCTCGTGGTGCCAGAACCCAGCCCTTAGGCCCACATCCTGTGTGGCCACCGTGTGTGTGTGCTTACTAGCAAATTGGTTTCCAACAAGTGTAATAGGGGATGTGGATCGAGAAATTAGTAATAGAGAAAGTGAATACTATTGCAAGTCGGGAATAAAGCAGAAAATCCCTTATTGTAATACAAGCGAATAATATATCAGTGTTATAACCCAAGTAACTGGCAACTGAGGGCCTCCAGCCGCGGCCTGGGACAACAAGTGTCAACGGTACAGCCTCTGGGACCCTCCCTCACCCTCGACCGTGTGATAAGTTGACCATACTGTAGAACAAATAAAACATAATACTATTACAAACATACGGTATACATATAATATTATAAATATATAGATATATACAACAAAACAAGGCAAAATGGGAGTAAATAAACAAATTTGTGGCCACTGTAACATCTCCTTAAAGTCGAAGGCAACGGGAATTGAATGTTATATCTGTAAGAATAGATTCATTCGGCTTGTAGCAGAGTGAGTAACACTGCGGCACTGAGAGCTGGCCACTTGCTCTGGGTGTGTAAACATGACCAGCCAGCTTGGAATATCCTAAAAAACCTTCTAGATAACATGACGCATGATCGGAAAACATCGTTCATTGGAAGCCTACCAGCCATCCAGGAGGAGTGGGAAAGGAACAACAATTGTAATATACCAGGGGCGGAGGCTATAGTCAGGGATGAAACTGAGGCTGAAACTCAGGAAGTTGTAAACTCTGACTCAGTAGTAGGCCGGATGTGGATGACAGTAAACTAGAAAGTGTAACAGACAGCACTGACAGCTCGGTAGGTACAGACACTAAACGGTTCCCGATAGAGAAAGTCAGAACAGAAGGACAGACTTATGCAAATTTTATGCAAAGGGCATATGCAGACATAGATATGCTGGTAATAAGAAAGGATTAGAATGCAGTTATCAACATCCCAAAAAATGTTTAAATATGCTTAGGAAAGGTGAGTGTCGATTTGGATCAATATGTAGGTTTTTCCATCCTGAGATGTGCCAAACCTCACTGGAGGACAGAAAATGCTATGACCTCAGCTGCCCATACTTTCACGTGAAAGGCACGGAACGCTACATAAAGAGTGGCAAGCAGGATAATGAATTGGAGGAAATTCGATAAATTTTTTATACCAGACCGAAAGAGAATTCAAAAGGAGGAGCATGGAGAATGTATGGAACTGGATGCCAGACCCACTTGCATACCAGAATTACAGATACAACTACACACCGAAAGGGAACCACAACTACAACAGGCAACTGCCCTACAACAATCAGCACTGGTCAGAACAAACTCAATATGTCCACGCATAATGGGCTTGCCGAAAAAGTCTCCCAGTCAAACTATCACTAATAGAGTAACCTCATTCATCTTTGCCAACATACAAGGACTGAAAACAAGAACAAACAATAAAGTACAGTTCATAAATGGCCTCCTCACGGAGTCAAATGCAGTATTTGGAGCTTTCACAGAAACCCATGCAGGGGAATTCTTGGACAGTGAGATCTGGATTCCAGGATATAACCTATACAGGTGTGATAGGAAAATTAGGTCACATGGAGGAGTGGGTCTGTATATTAGGGAAGACCTTGTGTGCTCGGAGCTCCTAAACGTTACAAATGAGGTGATAGAGGTACTGGGATTAAAAATAGAGAAAATAAATTTAGTGATTATTCTAATATACAAACCGCCAGATGCAACGGCTGAGGAATTCACAGAACAGATAAACAAAATAGAGAATAGCCTTGATAATTTGGAGAACCCAATACCTGATATTATCTTCTTAGGTGACTTCAACTTGCCTAGTCTCAGGTGGAGAATAGCAAACAATAATATTATACCAGGGAATCTATCAGGACCTAACCAACCACAGATTAGAGAACTACTTAGATTCTGTGACAAATTTTCACTCACTCAGCAGATATCGGAGCCAACGAGAAATGAAAATATTCTAGATCTGGTCTTTACGAACAATGAAGACATTATCAGAGACATTACGATATCAGATACCACATATTCAGATCACAAGCTCATTGAAGTGCAAACTACCATCAATACTCAGAATAGACCTAAAACGTTGATAAAGCGAGAGGGGCTATTCAGTAAATTCAATTTTAATAATAAAAGGATAGACTGGGAGATAATAAACAGGGAACTTAAAACATTCCATGGGAAACTGTTTTAAGTAATAAAAGTCCTACAGAAGGAATAGAAAAACTGACTTCGGAAGCGTATCAAGTCTGTCTGAAACATGTTCCTTTGAGGAAAGCCAGAAAGAGATCCAACGTAGAAAGAGAACGCAGAAGACACTATAAACGCAGGAAAAGAATAACGGAACTGCTTATGCAGACACGAATTTCCCGTCAAAGAAGGAATAATTTAAATAGGGAGATTGAAGAAATCGAGCGGAAATTGAAACACTCATATGAAACTGAAGAAAGGCAGTTAGAACAGAAAGCAATTCAGGAAATAAAGAAAAATCCAAAATACTTCTTCACATATGCGAAATCAAAAGCAAAAACTACTGCCAGTATTGGACCTATTCGTACAAGTGAAGGTTCATACACGGAGGATGACAAAGAAATTAGTGAAATCCTAAAAAAGCAGTATGAGGACATGTTTAGCACTCCAATAAACAACATGAAAGTAGAAGATCCAGACAATTTCTTTATGCGGGATATCCAAACCCCTGTAAATATAACTGATATCAACACGAGCGCACTAAATTTTGAAAGAGAAATTGAAAACATGCCCATGCACTCGGCCCCAGGTCCAGACTCATGGAATTCAATATTTATAAAGAAATGCAAAGTGCCGGTAGCACAGGCACTCAGTATAGTGTGGAGGAAGAGCTTGGACACGGGGGAGATACCAGATGCACTTAAAGTAGCAGACATAGCCCCTCTACACAAGGGAGGGAGCAAAGCATTGGCAAAGAATTATAGACCAGTTGCACTAACATCGCACATAATAAAAGTATTTGAGAGAGTGATTAGGAGTCAGGTCACCAATTTCATGGAGACCAATGACCTTCACAACCCAGGCCAACATGGATTTCGAGCGGGAAGATCGTGCCTCTCACAGCTACTTGAGCACTACGATAAAGTCACTGAGGCATTAGAAGAAAAACAGAATGCTGATGTGATATACACGGACTTCGCAAAGGCTTCGATAAATGTGACCATGGCGTGATAGCACACAAAATGAAGTCAATGGGAATAACCGGTAAAGTAGGACGCTGGATACTCAGTTTTCTGTCAAACAGGACTCAGCGAGTAACGGTCAACCATATAAAATCTAGTCCAAGTGCAGTTAAAAGCTCTGTACCTCAGGGTACAGTCCTTGCACCGCTGCTTTTCCTTATTCTCATATCAGATATAGACAAAAATACAAGTCACAGCTTCGTATCATCCTTTGCAGACGACACAAAATCAGTATGAAAATTACCTCGGCTGAAGACATTGAAAAACTTCAAGCTGATATTAATAAAGTTTTCGACTGGGCATCAGAAAATAATATGATGTTTAACAGTGACAAATTCCAGGTACTCAGGTACGGTAAAAATGAGGACCTTAAACATAATACAGGGTACAAAACACAATCAAATGTGCCCATAGTAGGAAAACAACATGTAAAGGATTTGGGAATAATGATGTCTGACGACCTAACGTTTAGGGAGCATAACCAAGCAAATATTGCGACAGCCAGAAAAATGATAGGATGGATTACGAGAACTTTCAAATCCAGGGATCCCATCACAATGCTTGTACTCTTCAAGTCACTTGTGCTGTCCCGTCTTGAGTACTGTTCAGTACTCACTTCCCCCTTAGAGCAGGAGAGATTGCTGAAATAGAGGGAATACAGAGAACATATACGGCACGCATAGACGCGATAAAGCACCTAAATTATTGGGATCGTCTCAAAGCTCTCCAAATGTACTCACTAGAAAGAAGACGAGAGAGATATCAAATAATATACACCTGGAAGATACTGGAGGGCCAGGTCCCAAATCTACACAGTAAAATAACAACGTACTGGAGTGAACGATATGGAAGAAAATGCAGAATAGAACCAGTGAAGAGCAGGGGTGCCATAGGCACAATCAGAGAACACTGTATAAACATCAGAGGTCCGCGGTTGTTCAACGTCCTCCCAGCAAGCATAAGAAATATTGCCGGAACAACCGTGGACATCTTCAAGAGGAAACTAGATTTATTCCTCCAAGGAGTTCCGGACCAGCCGGGCTGTGGTGGGTATGTGGGCCTGCGGGCCGCTCCAAGCAACAGCCTAGTGGACCAAACTCTCACAAGTCAAGCCTGGCCTCGGGCCGGGCTTGGGGAGTAGAAGAACTCCCAGAACCCCATCAACCAGGTATCAACCAGGTATCAACCAGGTCACTGGCTTCACAGGTCACTGGACCCCACTGGCCACAGGCCCCACTGGTCACTGGCCACCACTAGTTGCTGGGCCCCACTGGTCACTGGGCCCAACTGGTCCCCACTGGTCACTGGGCCCCACTGGTCACTGGCCCCCACTGGTCACTGGGCCCTACTGGTCACTGGGCCCCACTGGTCACTGGCCCCACTGCTCACTGGGCCCCACTGGTCATTGGGCCCTACTGGTCACTGGGCCCCACTGGTCACTGGGCTCCACTAGTCACTGGGCCCTACTGGTCACTGGCCTTCTCTGGTCACTGGCCGCCCACTGCTCACTGGGCCTCACTGGTCACTGGCCACCACTGGTCACTGGCTCCGACTGGTCACTTGGCCCCACTGGTCACTGGGCCCCACTGGTTACTGGGCCCCACTGGTCACTGTCCTTCTCTGGTCACTGGGCCCCTCTGGTCACTGGCTCCAATGCTCATTGGGCCCCACTGGTCACTGCCCACAATTGGTCACATGCCCCGAATGGTCACTGGGCCCCACTGGTCACTGGCCCTCTCTGGTCACTGTCCTCCACTGGTCACTGGCCCTTACTGGTCACTGGGCCCCACTGGTCACTGGCCCTCTCTGATCACTGTCCTCCACTGGTCACTGGCCCCCACTGGTCACTGGGCCCCACTAGTCACTGGGTCCAATTGGTCACTGGCCTCCACTGGTCACTGGGCCCCACTGGTCACTGGCCCCCAACGGTCACTGGGCCCCACTGGTCACTGGCCTTCTCTGGTCACTGGGCCCCTCTGGTCACTGGCCCCCCACTGCTCACTGGGCCTCACTGGTCACTGGCCACCACTAGTCACTGGCCCCCACTGGTCACTGGGCCCCACTGGTCACTGGCAATCTTGATCATGTCCTCCACTGGTCACTGGCCCCCACTGGTCACTGGCCCCCACTGGTCACTGGCCCCCCACTGGTCACTGGCCTCCACTTGTCACTGGCTCCCACTGGTCACTGCCCGCACTGGTCACTGTCCTCCACTGGTCACTGGCTCCTACTGGTCACTGCCCGCACTGGTCACTGGCCCCCTGTGGTCACTGGCCCCACTGGTCACTGGCCCCCTCAGGTCACTGGCCCACTGGTCACTGGCCCTCGCTGTTCACTGGCCCACACTGGTCACTGGCCCCACTGTTCACTGGGCCCCTCTGGTCACTGGCCACGACTGGTCACTGGCCCCCACTAGTCACTGGGCCCCACTGTTCACTGGCCCTCTCTGGTCACTGCCCTGCACTGGTCACTGGTCCCCACTGGGCACTGCCCCGCACTGGTCACTGGCCCCCACTGGTCACTTGGCCCCGCTGGTCACTGGCCCCACTGGTTACAGGCCCCCACTGCTCACTGGCCTCCACTGGTCACTGGCCCCACTGGTCGCTGGGCCCCACTGGTCACTGGCCTTCTCTGGTCATGGGTCCCTCTGGTCACATTGCTCACTGGCCTCACTGGTCACTGGCCACCACTGGTCACTGGCCCCGACTGGTCACCGGCCCCCACTGGTCATAGGGCCCCTCTGGTCACTGGCCCCCACTGGTCACTGGGCCCCACTGGTCACTTGGCCCCACTGGTCACTGGCCCCTCTGGTCACTGGCCCCCACTGGTCACTGGGCCCCACTGCTCACTGGGTCCCACTGGTCACTGGCGCTCTCTGGTCACTTTCCTCCACTGGTCGCTGGCCCCCACTTGTCACTGCCCCACACTGGTCACTGGCCTCAACTGGTCGCTGGGCCCGTCTGGTCACCGGCCCCCACTGGTCACTGGCCTCACAGGTCACTGGACCCCACTGTACTTGGTAGAGCTTGGACTTGTCTCCCCCAAAAAAGAACTAGAAAACAAAAGGCTGGCATGCCGAAAGGGGAATTGAGAGGGGATGAGAAGTTTCTTAAGGGATATACCTTGGGACACAGACCTCAGAGCTAAGTCTGAAAAAGACATGATGGACTATGTCACCCAAATGTGTCAGGAGGCAGTAAACAGGTTTATCCCGGCACAAAGGGAAAAATCCGAGAAGCAAAAGAATAATCCATGGTGTACATTATTATTATTAACATCTTTATTGACAAAATTAATTACAATTTTGCCTAATCTGAGGATTTTGATAGTCTGATTAAAGTGAGGATAATGCTAGTATTCACTGTCACGCAGGACAGAGGGTCATACATAAGACAATAGGTCTAAACTGTAGGCTGAAGCACATATATATCATGGTTACAATCAATGTTTTAATATATGGATATGTGAAAACAAGTTTCTACTGTGCACTGCCACACAAGGGCAGGGATGGGTTCATAGGTGATGCAGCTTAGAAGTAATATACATAAAAATTGTTCTTCATTCTTTAAAATGGACAAGCAAATTTTGGGTAAATTGTTAGGATGTCGTCCAGAACACCTGAGTCAATAAAATAGTTACACAGTTGGTGGTACAAGAGGCCAGGAGGTCTAAAGTCCTTTACGGTTTCACATTCATCAATGTAGTGTTCTAGTGAATGCATTAAAGGTTTATCACAGAGTTTACAATCTGAGTATTCTGGTAGTGGCTCAGCCTCACTAACCTGCCAGATGTGTCTATAGCCAAGGCGAATTCGCGCAATGACTACATCACATTGCCTGGTTCGGCTACTATGCTGACCATACAAATACCTATTATTACAAAACTTGTCATAACTTTTAATACTGCAGCTTTCAGGTCTCTGGGCATTTCTTAGTTCTTCTAAATCTGAATTAATTTCTTTAATTTGTATGTTTCTAATAACTGCATTAGATAGTCCAAAGTCATAATCAATGTTTTCTTTCCTGCAAGCCTCATTGGCCAATCGATCTACGAAGTCATGTTTTCCAACTCCAACATGGGATGGGATCCACACAAATTTTATACAAGAGTTATTATCATTGGCAAAAATTACATTCCATTTAATATTACAAGCTACTTCCGACATACATTGTGATGGGTTATTTAAGGACTGCAGAGCACTTTTAGAGTCACAGAAAATAACTCCACCACCATTGAGCTTAAGGTATTCAGTGGCTAGATAAATGCCCACTAGCTCGGTCTGTGTCGTGCTAGCCCAGTTGTTCAATCTCTGTGTACTAGACATGATCATTTCATTCCCTTTATACACTGCACATGCACAACCTGTTCTACCAGTGCCTAACTGCACAGAGCCATCAGTAAAGGCATAGGATTCAGTCGGTTTGAGAATTTGAAGATGACTGTCAATAGCTTCTAATGTTATACATCTCAAAATGTCAGTGTTATACATTTGTTTAACACTGATGGGGGTATAATGCAGAGAGACCTCCACATCTTTCCAAGGGGGAATATAGTGAACAGTTTTATCAGGGTTAAGAGACACATTCAGTTTCTGAAGATTATAGGCACAACAACTGAGCCACACACTGTAGGGAGCTTTTTGCGGCGGATTGAGGGAACAGTCAGAATTGTTTAGAATGGATCTCAATTTAATTTGAATAGAGCTGGGGGGACCATTATTCTTCAAAGTTTTGGCGCAAAACATAGTACTAAGTAGAACTATTCTTTCGTAAATGGAAGGTAAGTTTAGTTCCTTTCTCATGTTAACAATTCTGACAGTTCTAGGACAACCCAGGATGATGCGCATGGCATCATTCTGTACTACATCTAGGCCTTGTAATTGTTTAGGTGAAAAATTAAGAAGATGCAAGGCATAATAATCAACAACAGATCGTACAAAGGCAATATAAAAACTACGGGCATATTTTATGTTAATGCCAAATCCTTTGCCAACAAGAGTTTTGAGAGGTTTAAGACGCTCAACTAGTTTTTTGCGCAGGTTGCTGACGAGATTTGCATCATTAACCTCGACTCCAAGATATTTATAAGACTCGCAAGTCTCCACGGGCACTCCATTAATAGTATAGTTAACATGAAGAGAATGGGGAATAAGAACCCTTGTTTTATCAACAGAGATTATGAGGCCACATTCTACTACTTTCTTGGAGAATGCATCAAGTAACACTTGTAGCCTTGGTTTACTGTGTGCCATAATACAAATATCATCAGCATAACATATAACAGTTTCCGTAGGTTGTACAGGTATGTCATGGATAAGTTTGTGCATAAGTATATTGAAGAGCATAGGGCTTAGGACACCACCTTGAGGTGTGCCTAGTTCGAATGCATCTGTCCTTGTACTTTTAACTCCTTTAAATAGGACACTAGCACGCCTGTTGGATAGGTAGCTCTTTATCCAACTCAGAAGATTACCTTTGATTCCAAATTCAGCAAGTTGCTCTAATATTATTTCGCCATTCGCTACATCGAAAGCTGACTTTAGGTCAATAAAGGCTGCCTGTGTCCCATCCTGGGAGTTTACAAAATATTCAGCAAAGCATGTTTGTGTGCTACACTTGGGCATGAACCCATATAGGTTTGGGGCCAGTTTTTCTTTGACCTGAAACATGACACGATTGAGAACAATTCTCTCCAAGACTTTACACATGCAAGATGTAAGGGAGATGGGTCTGAATTTTTGAGAGTTAGGTTTAGGAATTGGTATTATGAGACTTTGTGTCCATTTCTTTGGCAAGATACCTTGTGAGAGACTCATTTGATAGAGGTCAAGCAGAGGGTGGCTAGGGACATCATTCAGTAAGCTCAAAATGTTATAAGTTATACCATCCTCACCAGGGGCAGTTTGCTTAGGTTTTCCTAATGCTGATGTTAATTCAAAGGGGGTTATAGCAAACTGATCTGTTAAATCTGGTGAGGAGCGTGCTATTTCAATATTAAAGTTTCTGTTAATGTTGGTATGTCTTAAATGCTGCTGTATATCTGGGGGTAAGGAAGAAATTTGTGAGACACTAGACCATTCAGCTAGGAGCATGTCAGCATATTCTGCAGGAGTATGATGAAGCTGAACTGGGGCTGAAGGTTTGGTAATGTTTTTAATTTTGTTCCACATTTCTGATAATGTTGTAGTTCTATTGATACCTTGTAGGAATTGTTCCCAATATGTGTTCTTAACTTGACCCTTAAGCTCGCGAAAATCTCTGTTGGCATTAAGGAATGCAAGTAAATTGTCAGCTGTTTTGTCTCGTTTATAAGAGTCAGCAAGCTGAAGCACTTTAGCTCGCTCTGCAATGATAATAGGATCCTCTGTCCATGAGGAAGAACGAGTGTTCTTTTTTTTCCTTGATTTAACCCAGGTATCATAATAACTGGTAATGATACTGACAAGATCATTGTAAAAGTGGTCCACTGAGACAGGTGTATACCCAGTGTACCACTTATGTACATAAGCCTTAAAGTGCTGTTTAAGATTGTCTGGAATGTTAATTTTAACTCTAGGATGAGGATTGGACCTAATATCCGCCACATTGTATTCACAATATATTGCAAAGTGATCACTTACTAGTTCTGGGATGAGCTTAACGTTGACGTTGCTATCTACTAGGCTGTATCCAATCACATAATCCAGCCTACCCCCCAATAAATGGGTCTGTTTATCAGTATCATACACAGTAATATTATGATCATTAAGGTATTTCAAGAAGACCCTTCCATTATTGTTACACTGAACATCACCAAGAGCAGTGTGACGAGCATTAAAGTCACCCATACATAACATACCTGTGTTACCTGTAGGTTTCGGTAGCAGGTCTGCTTTAAGTACACTACATCGTCCATATATGTTATACAATAGGAAATGGCTATTTGCAGTTTGCAATTTGAATTTTTGATAATGTATACTATCACTCCTGTGATTTTTAATTAGTTTACAGATTAATCCACTCTTAATATACGTTAGTAAACCAGTTCCAATATCGTTGTTGTATGCTATATACCCAGGTATCCTGGGTGGGACCTTCTTGATAGTTGTGGACGTATATGGTTCCTGTAAACAGATCACATCCACGTCTCTCATTTTAGCATACAAGATTACGTCATTTATCCGAAGATAAACACTTCGAATATTCCAAGAAAGAAACTTAAGTGTTTTTGTTTGATGAACCATGGTTAAATGCCAAGGGAATGAAGGTAACATTTAAGGTCGTTAATCACTTGGACAACATAAGTAATTTTGTCCCGTGTGTCCTGAGTACTTTTGTCTAGGAGGCGTCTAACATGAGTAGGAGTTGGTGTTCTCTTAAACTCTTTACCTCCAACCAAATCAAGGGTGTCTTGACGATCTAGTTGGGGTGCCAGTGAGGGATCAATGACTACTCTAACACCATGCCCCACGAGGATTTGACACTCACGTTCCGGAGAGATAGGTGAAGTAGCCTCAGCAGCTGCAACATATCACTACTGGTGCTGGGAGAGTTTACTTGATCACTATCGCTAGCATGATTCACTACACCACTATCACCGGGCAGATTCGTCTCTAATGTTTGTATTTTAATTTCCAATTCAGTAATTTTCTTTTTTAACCAGTCAATTTTTTTGTATCTTTGCTTGTTTGCTGTAGTCCGTCGAGGGTTGGAAACTGCTTACTAGAGGTGACATCAAGAGCTGCCTGCTGGGTGCCTCCTGCAGCTGGACCAGACGCCACTGGCGTCCTGCTCATGCTAGAGAGGGCGGGGCGTCGAGGGCAGTCACGATGCCAAACATTTACACCTTGACGCTTACACCTGGGACACTTCCGGACCGGAGGAGAGGCTTCCTCCCCGTCCTCAAGGGTAGGGGGGTCCCTGTGAGGACAATCCCTTGTATTGTGCTGTTCAGCACAGAGCCCACACACGGGGTCACGTCGGCAGTACCTAGAGATATGATGAGTACCGTGGCACTTATAACAAACAACAGGGGGGATACCCAAGGTTTTATAGGACTTGATGGGATGAAATGTCCAAAGAAGGTGTAATGTTCAAGGGGAGGGTCACTGCCATTCCAAACAATGATGATCCTGTTGAGAGGTTGACCATCCTCATGCATTCGTCTTGCCTTGTAGACTCCTTCAAGGTAATAAGCTCTATCAAGAGGATACTCTTTGGGAAAACCGGTAACAAGATATTCCTTATATTTTTTAGGTCGATTGATGATGTCTTCTCTGGTGAAAACAATATTACCAATCTTACCTTCAACCAGTTGAGTGATGATATCTTCTTGCTTACGTGACACAAAGATGTAAGGGGATGTTGGTCTAGGTCGAACTATATCGAGGAATGTTTTGGAGAACCTAGTAGAAAGTTGTTCGAACCAATTCAGTTTATCGTTGGTGGATGTTCCAGCTGGGAATGCCAGGCGCACATAGTCAGCGCGGGGAGTAATAGGCGTGGGTGGGCGGGCCCCTGGCTGGGTGGGCCCACCACCGCCCACCTCCACGTTCTTCACACGGGTTCCGGTATTCCTGTCATCATTGCCAATGTTCTCATCGCCATCAGCAGAGCCTGCACGTTTAGCATTTCTTCTCGCACTCCGTGATTGTTGCACCTGCCACTCAGTTCCGTTAGCCAAATTAGCATCGGGTTCCATGTCATCGGGTGACTGCAACCCACTTCGATCATCAACATATTCCTCGGCGGCGGGCTCAGGATCCATTGCTTGGAGATCACTTGCATTAGCAAGCACAACAGAGGATAGGTTGGTACTGCATGGTGTAACAGGACATGTATGGAAGCAAAGGAACTGAACAAAAGGGCATGGAGGAACTTCCGAAATAACAGAACACCAGAAAGCAGAGAGAGATACCAGAGAACCAGGAATGAGTATGTTAGTGTGAGATGGGAAGCAAAGAAAAATTATGAAAATGATATAGTAAGCAAAGCCAAGACCGATCCAAAGCTACTCCACAGTCACATTAGGAGGAAAAGAACAGTGAAAGAACAGGTAATGATACTTAGAACAGGCGAGGACAGGTATACAGAGAATGACAAAGAGGTGTGTGAAGAACTCAACAAGAGGTTCCAGGAGGTCTTTACAATAGAACATGGTGAGGTCACTGCGCTCGGAGAGGGGGCAGTAAACCAGGCGGCTTTGGAAGGGTTCGAAATTACGAGAGATGAGGTCAAGAATCACCTGTTGGATCAGGATGTGAGAAAGGCTGTTGGTCCAGACACGATCTCACCATAGGAATTGAAAGAGTGTGCAGAGGCACTCTGCTTGCCACTCTCCATAGTGTATAGTAGGTCACTGGAGACGGGAGACCTACCAGAAATATGGAAAGTGGCTAATGTGGTCCCAATATACAAAAAGGGTGACAGACAAGAGACACTGAACTACAGGCCAGTGTCCTTAACTTGTATACCATGCAAAGTGATGAAGAAGATCGTGAGAAAAAATCTTGTAACACATCTAGAGAGAAGAGACTTCGTGACAAATCACCAACATGGGTTCAAAGAGGGTAAATCTTGCCTTACTGGCTTAATAATACCTACGATCAGGTGACAAAGATAAAGCAAGAACGAGAAGGCTGGGCGGACTGCATTTTTTTGGACTGTCGGAAAGCCTTTGTCACAGTCCTGCATAAGAGGCTGGTATATAAGCTGGAGAGACAGGCAGGAGTAACTGGTAAAGTGCTCCAGTGGATAAGGGAATACCTAAGCAATAGGAAGCAGAGTTACAGTGAGAGGTGAGAGGCAAGGGTCAGGTCAGGTTCACTTCCTTCAGTCGCTCTTCATATCCAATCCCATCCAACTCCAGGAGTAGCCTCGTCGCAAATTTGTTAACCTTTACCAGTTTCCTAAAGTGTTTCTTTTGGTGGAGGCTTCATGATTGAGCTGCATACTCCAGTGGATGGAGAATACAGTGGATGGGGCTCAACTCTGTGCGACGCCGAAGTTTCCGCTCCAGACTACTTCTGATTGTCCCACTTTCCAGACCCCATTCATCCCCAGGTCTACAGTACCTGCTACTGGTACTGGTGATGGCTTCAAACAGCTTCCATTTATGGGCTAATCATGCCTGTGCCACCTCTGGGTTGGCTTAATTTTTATCAATCAATCAAACATATCACACGACTTGATAATTATCCAGGACGGACCGAAACGTCGTTGTTTCTCCATTTTCTGATGTGTGCTTTGTTCATCATATCATCAGGCACGTTATTGTGACTAACGTAACCCGTCCTCTTACAAGGTACGTCGCTTGTCGCTCGTATGCCCTACGGCCATATATCGACATAATTTAAAGTGGAACTATATTTTCCAATTAAATTGATTGTTTTTTTTCCAAAACATCAGGTTAAGGGTCCTCTGGTAGGTTTGGAGAGCAGGAAGTTTCCCTAAGGTTTCAAAACGTTATGAAAACAGTTAATTGAAAGTTTCCTCTCCTAATCTATCAGCCTATGCCAGAGGACCCAAAACAGAAAACGAGACAGTACGTCACTTTCGTGAGCTGATTTCATTTTTAATTACGTCGATTTTTAGTCTGAGTGCACATACTAGCAAAGAGCGACGTAATTTGTAAGAGAATGGGTTGTTGACAGAGTAAGATGTTTACTTGTGGCATCCATAAGGAGACTATGAAGCATCAAGTAAGCAACTTACTCCGTTTTCATATATATATATATATATATATATATATATATATATATATATATATATATATATATATATATATATATATATATATATATATATATATATATATATATCAAGAGTTCTTAAATTCTTGTAAAGCCACTAGCACGCGAAGCGTTTCAGGCAGTTTCTTAATCTTAATTTTCCCTGGAATACGACCCAACAAATTGTTTAACAACCGGGTATGCACTGCTGGATGAACAGAGGCTACAGTTAAGGATTGGCGCCCAGTCAATCCTCTCCAACCAGGATACGAACCCAGGCCAAATAACTCGCGAAGCGCGGGCCAGTGTCATATCACCGCGCCATGGGGACTGCTCTATTCTTCGATTTCCAACCTTCATTTATTAAACAGTCTTTTCGTGTCTTCGAGTCGTCCCTTGTTATCTTCAAACGTCGCAAGAACCAGATTAGTTTTTAAAGACTGTCTTGCGGAACAAGTTTTCCAGCGTTCCTAATCTCTTTCTCCAATTTAACGCTTCGGGATCATATCCTGAACATACCCGCCTTCTACTTCAAGAACTTATTCACTCCACCTCCTTGCAAGTTGACGATGCTTTTCTAACAGTACTTGAACACCAACGCTTTCTATCTTCTCTTCCCAGTGATTAATGCAATATCCCATTTCCCATCGCTTTTGACACTGCTCATTTCCCCTCTTCCCACCACTTATCCACATTACACACTGCTCACCTTTCCCTTTCCCACCACTCCACCACACTACACACAACAATATTAGGGCTAATCTGACTCCTCTGATTGTTACCTCCCTTACTTCTTCCCCTCTAACCACGAGGTTAGAACTTCTCGGACTTGGTCTCTCGTTTGTTATTTTCCCTGGTTCTTGCTGTGGCATTGTCCTCATTATTTCCTATGATAAGTTGTTCAGTTCTAACAATTTTAACTCTAGTGCTCTTCCGGACCAGTCTTCCTTCAAGGGAGCATTTATTCCAAGTAATCAAGTACTCTTGACTACATGTTTTGTAGGCAAGCTAAGCTTACCCCCTTTCCTTTTTCCTACCTTTTTTCTTATTCTGAACTTCATCCTATTCTTAACTTCCGTCTTGCGTTTACCTTTTCATCTTACCTGCTCCTCTCCTCTCACCTCACTATATTTCATTATTTTATTCATCAATCATTATTTCATTATTCATCAATCAATCCTCTTTTCTGTCATTCGTCGTGATAACTGTCTAGGGCGGACTGAAGCGTTGTCGTTTCAACATTTTCTGAGGTGTGGTTTGGTCATCATACGTTCAGCCACTTTATTGTGACTCGCAGAGAGGAAGAACTTACCTGGATCACGCCAGAGCGTTCATACCGACAACACCCTGCTGTGTGTGGCGACGATAGAGTGTAGCGGGCATGTGTGTGTGTGTGTACTCAGCTAGTTGTACTCACCTAGTTGTGCTTGCGGGGGTTGAGCTCTAGCTCTTTGGTCCCGCCTCTCAACCGTCAATCAACAGGTGTACAGTTTCCTGAGCCTATTGGGCTCTATCATATCTACACTTGAAACTGTGTATGGAGTCAGCCTCCACCACATCGCTTCCTAATGCATTCCATTTGTCAACCACTCTGACACTAAAAAAGTTCTTTCTAATATCTCTGTGGCTCATTTGGGCACTCAGTTTCCACCTGTGTCCCCTAGTGCGTGTGCCCCTTGTGTTAAACAGCCTGTCTTTATCAACCCTGTCGATTCCCCTGAGAATCTTGAATGTGGTGATCATGTCCCCCCTAACTCTTCTGTCTTCCAACGAAGTGAGGTTTAATTCCTGCAGTCGCTCCTCGTAGCTCATACCTCTCAGCTCGGGTACTAGTCTGGTGGCAAACCTTTGAACCTTTTCCAGTTTAGTCTTATGCTTGACTAGATAGGGACTCCATGCTGGAGCCGCATACTCCAGGATTGGTCTGACATATGTGGTATATAATGTTCTGAAAGATTCCTTACACAAGTTTCTAAAGGCCGTTCTTATGTTAGCCAACCTGGCATATGCTGCTGATGTTATCCTCTTGATATGAGCTTCAGGGGACAGGTCTGGCGTGATATCAACCCCCAGGTCTTTCTCTCTCTCTGACTCTTGAAGTATTTCATCTCCCAAATGATACCTTGTATCTGGTCTCCTGCTTCCTACCCCTATCTTCATTACATTACATTTGCTTGGGTTAAACTCTAACAGCCATTTGTTCGACCATTCCTGCAGCTTGTCCAGGTCTTCTTGAAGTCTCAAGCTGTCCTCCTCTGTCTTAATCCTTCTCATAATTTTGGCGTCGTCAGCAAACATTGAGAGGAATGAGTCTATACCCTCTGGGAGATCATTTACGTATATCAGAAACAGGATAGGTCCAAGTACAGAGCCCTGTGGGACTCCACTGGTGACTTCACGCCAGTCTGAGGTCTCACCCCTCACTGTAACTCTCTGCTTCCTATTGCTTAGGTACTCCCTTATCCACTGGAGCGCCCTACCTGTTACTCCTGCCTGTTTCTCCAGCTTATGCATCAACCTTTTATGGGGTACTGTGTCAAAGGCTTTCCGACAGTCCAAAAAAATGCAGTCCGCCCACCCTTCTCTTTCTTGCTTAATTTTTGTCACCTGATCGTAGAATTCTATCAAGCCTGTAAGGCAAGATTTACCCTCCCTGAACCCATGTTGATGGGTTGTCACGAAGTCTCTTCTCTCCAGATGTGTTACTAGGTTTTTTCTCACAATCTTCTCCATCACCTTGCATGGTATACAAGTTAAGGACACTGGCCTGTAGTTCAGTGCCTCTTGTCTGTCACCCTTTTTGTATATTGGTACTACATTAGCAGTCTTCCATATTTCTGGTAGGTCCCCCGTTTCCAGTGACTTACTATACACTATGGAGAGTGGTAAGCAAAGTGCTCCTGCACACTCTTTCAATACCCATGGCGAGATTCCATCCGGCCCAACAGCTTTTCTCACATCCAGCTCCAATAGGTGCTTTTTGACCTCATCTCTTGTAATTTCGAACCTATCCAAGGTCACCTGGTTTGCTGCCACCTCTCCCAGCGCCGTGATATCTCCCTGTTCTATTGTAAAGACCTCCTGGAACCTTTTGTTGAGTTCTTCACACACCTCTTTGTCATTCTCTGTGTACCTGTCCTCGCCCACCCTAAGTTTAATCACCTGTTCCTTCACTGTTGTCTTCCTCCTGATGTGACTGTGTAGTAGCTTTGGTTCAGTCTTGGCTTTATTAGCTATATCATTTTCATACCTTTTCTCAGCTGCTCTTCTCACACTGACATACTCGTTCCTGGTTCTCTGGTATCTCTCTCTACTTTCTGGTGTTCTGTTATTACGGAAGTTCCTCCATGCCCTTTTGTTCAGCTCCTTTGCTTTCATACATTCCCTATTAAACCACGGATTCTTCCTTTGCTTCTGTTTTTTCCTGTTGGGCTGGGACAAACCTGCTTACAGCCTCCTGACATTTTTGGGTGACATAGTCCATCATGTCTTGTACGGACTTGGTTCCGAGTTCTGTGTCCCAATGTATATCCCATAGGAATTTATTCATCTCCTCATAGTTTCCCTTTCGGTACGCCAGCCCTTTGGTTCCCAGTTCTTTTTTGGGGGTGATAATTCCTAGCTCAACCAGGTACTCAAAGCTCAATACACTATGATCACTCATTCCTAAGGGGGCTTCGAACTGTGTGTGTGTGTGTGTGTGTGTGTGTGTGTGTGTGTGTGTGTGTGTGTGTGTGTGTGTGTGTGTGTGTTTGTGTGTGGGTGTGTGTGTGTGTGTGTGTGTGTGTGTGTGTGTGTGTGTGTGTGGTGTGTGTGGTGTACTCCAGCGTACTGAGTGAAGCTGGTGTCTCTGTGAACTCCAGCGAACTGAGT